>CM059189.1:85865220-85943300 GCA_030323885.1 Branchipolynoe longqiensis
CCAGACACAGATAATTCATTTTTATGGGCTAATAAATTTATTACTCAGGCATAATAAATTTTACAGCAGCCTTGTTGTCTACACCTTTGTGAACATATTATTTTTGCTATTTCCAATAATACAATTGGATTATTAGCTATCATTATGCTATCATCACCAGGTAGTACAACCTGTGGCTTTATCACTTCTATAGGGTGGTCATTACGTATATGCAGATCATCTTTTATGCAGAACTTATTCATGTCATTACTTATATGCAGGTCGTCTGGCAGATATCAGGTATTAGTTTATCATTTCATTACTTATATGCAGTCATGCCTATGAATTACTATCAATATGACATATACCATTATGCTACAGACTATCAGATATTTTATGATTTCACTTGAAAGACAACTTGTTAGAAGACATTAGGCAGACAGCTCAGCAGATCACGGTCACACGTTCAGTTTTCATCTGGCACACACACACACTCGCCACTCATTTCGTTCAGCACTTTTATAACAAGGGTATAGGAGCCATAATCTCTCAGCCTGACAAGACATAGCGAGGGGTGGGAGGGATGGCGAAACTTGTTACTTGCTCAGGTGAACCGTCGACGACGGTGGCCAGTTAAGAACTGGACAAGCCTTGGATCTACTACCGGAAGTTATTTTAGTATGTAGCAACGCGGCCTACGAACGGTATCTATGGTGCTGACCATATCAGGCCCGTAGTCAGGGTTTGTGAATTATGCATGTGTCCGGCAACATGGACAATTCAAAACCAGACACAGATAATTCATTTTTATGGGCTAATAAATTTATTACTCAGGCATAATAAATTTTACAGCAGCCTTGTTGTCTACACCTTTGTGAACATATTATTTTTGCTATTTCCAATAATGCAATTGGATTATTAGCTATCATTATGCTATCATCACCAGGTAGTACAACCTGTGGCTTTATCACTTCTATAGGGTGGTCATTACTTATATGCAGATCATCTTTTATGCAGAACTTATTCATGTCATTACTTATATGCAGGTCGTCTGGCAGATATCAGGTATTAGTTTATCATTTCATTACTTATATGCAGGTCATGCCTATGATTTTACTATCATATGACATATAACGCATTATGCTACAGACTATCAGATATTTTATGATTTCACTTGAGACAACTTGATAGAAGACATGAGGCAGCAGCTCAGGCAGATCACGGTCACACGTTCAGTTTTCATCTGGCACACACACACACTCGCCACTCATTTCGTTCAGCACTTTTATAACAAGGGTATAGGAGCCATAATCTCTCAGCCAAATTTGGGACACGAGAGATAATGGTTCCTCCCTACAACACATGTTTATTCACATATTTAAACACGCTGTCAGACTTCCATCTCCCGACAGCTTTTATTGACTCGATCGGCATGCCCACTTTCGCATATGCCTGAGCTCCCCCGCGCCGTAGACTATGGCAAGTTACTAGCGGCCACCAAGGGAGTCGACATGCTTTCAGTGCAGCTTGCATGCACTTGCTGAAGATCGTCGCTGTTAGAGGATGCCCGTTACGGAGCATGAAGGCTGGGGCGCCCTCATGTGTCACCTTCAGACTGATGTACTTTGCCCATGCATGCACTGGGCAGAAGGCGTGATTCGACCCCGCTGGTATATCAATGCTGTAGGCGTCTTCAGGCCTGTGCGTGGTCTTGGTGGACCTGACTTTGATCGTCAGGTGTGTGTTGTGTGGCTCAATGTCCCTACCGAGCAGCATGTGACCGTCACCGGCCGTCACCTCGGAATAGAACAAATTAGACTGCCTTAACAAACAAAGGTAACCTATTAGCAAAGCAGCAATTAACACCACTCCATCATCTCCAATTTTTCTGAATTTTAGAATCATCATTTTAATGTGTTTAATTTTCAAGGGAAACGCCCTCTTTACATTACTTTCTTTCAACTTATATATACCAGCTTTAATCAGTGACAGTGCATAGCAATCGAACGATTTCGTGTTACCATTAAATAGCCTTACCCATGACCTTGCCCCACTCATATAATTTCTTACAGCACTCTCAGTATTTAACTTATCATTTAGATGTAAAGTATATAACATTACCGTCTTCAATTTGGGGCGTTTGGGGTTATCTCCAACCTTTTTGCAAAACCCAAGATACTCCCCGAACTGCACCCTTTTATTATGCCAAGTCCCAGTCGATAATCCCGCCGAAAAGTAGACACTTAGTCGTCCCACAAGCGCGCGCATATCTCCTGCAAGTTGATAAAGGCAACAAACAAAATTATCAACTGGCAGAGAGATTATAAAGATAAATCGAAGACATGACCATCATGAGAGACATTAATCTCAGTCAACAACATTTGTCGGCACAACTTTTTGGCCATAATTAGATATTTATTATCAGTAAACAACCTACTGAGGGCATCCGCCAGCACCAGATCTTTACCCGGCTTGTGAATCACCTGGACCGGGCAAGTGAATTCGGCGGCGAACCTCCAAATTTCCCGAGCACAGGCGCACAAGACCGGGTCTCTACCTGCGCCAGAGGATAGCACCTGTTGGGAAGCAACATTATCGGTATTAATGATAATCTGGTATAAATGTGGGTTAACAGGGGATAAATATTTTAGAGCTACAACCAAATTTATTGCTTCCAATTGCGCAATATGGAAGCCTTTTGCAAGAAAAACGGGGGAGTACCTATTAGCATAAAAATGAGTCGAACTGAATGCGCCGCCCCCAAGCAATGAAGAGTCGCACTCGATCACCCACTTCTGAACAGGGACATGTCGAAGTAAAATAAGCCTATTGTGACCTTCTGCGAACCGCAAAAACCATGTAACATCTCTAACTAGGTCTTGTGTGACCAAGACCTTACCGCAAAACGGTGTTCCCCTGAGAAAGTTTAAAATTCTATTCATGAAAATACGTGCTGGAGTAACACATTTAGATATAAACTGCAGACGTCCGACCAGCCGTTGGACGTTCTTCCTAGTAACTAACCGGCCAATGACCCATTTATGGCACTCCAGCAAAATATCCAGTAATTTTCCATCGGGGATACGGACTATCAATTTATGTGAATCTAGCTCATATCCCAGCCATACTAATTTACGGGTAGGTGGAACACATTTTTTAATGGAGAGCTTTAAGCCTAAAACGTTAGTCAGTCGTAAAATATATGAATATGCCTGCTGTGCTTTGTCTAATGAACTTTCGACCCTAACAAAATCATCCAAAAAACATAGTGTAAAGAAACCCATTTTGGTCATTAGATGAACCACGGCGGCCGTAGTCCGGGCACAGGCCATGCTGGACGTCCTGCAGCCAAAGGGCAGTGCTATGTCAAAATACAATTTTTCGTTCACCTTAATACCGAACAATGGCACACTTAAGGGGCAGGTTCTTAATTGCCTGTACGCCCTCGCGAGGTCAATAGACCACATATAGCAGTCAGGCCCCAATTTGGTGACCTGCTTAGCCAGCGACATAATAGTCGGCAGATTATATTTGTACGGCTCTCCCTGATAAAACCCCTTATTGATACCTGAGTTTACACTACACCCCTTAGGAAAACTAAGATCAACTATAATTCTGCGTTCATCAGTACCTTTTTTGGGGCGGGTCATAATTGGGCTAACCTGTTCCCATGGACAAAATGGGGAGCGATCGAATGGGCCCATCAGCGCGTTGTGGGATAATTCAGTTGCAACATAGTTGTTTATCCAAAAGAGGTCTTCCTTGGAATGAGCATGGTTAATAATAGATGATGTAGGGATACCTTTACCAGTAAAGTTCGACGGCCAGCCGAACTCTAAAAAATCTACTAGGTGGACATCTTCATAGTCACCTAATAACCGTCTCCAATTTTTAATGATTAAACCGGAAGGGACAGGCAGTCTAGCAGACAAATAATTCGGAAGACCTGTAACTCGTACTTTATTATAAATAACTGTATAATTGCTGAACAGTGAGTTAGTAATTAACTCCTGAGCAAAGCCTATGGTAGACAGAGTTGGCCACGATTTTAATACGTGTAATTTGTATTTGGATGGCGACGTATCGCAGAAAGCCCGCTTATTTGTATATGCATATTGAGGAACATTAAAATTATCTACTGAGTCTGGCACATCATATTCAATCGAAGCAATTGTAGATCCCAACGTCAACTGAGTATCAACAGAACTGGCAACATGAATTGGTGAAACATCTTCAACAGTTGATAATAATAACTTAACCGGACAGACTATACCAGTGTCTTTCTCCATTTTAGTAACTACACAGTTGGCGGGATCCATCTGGGATCCCTTAGCAATCTCAAAATTGCCAATGTCAGTATTCAGTCCAGTACAGAGTGGTGGATTGGTGTCATCCGAAGTACTAACAGTAAACCACCCCTTATCAGAGTCTTTAACATCAGCAATTGGGACCTCACCGTGAACCACAACATTAGAATATGGGTGAGACCTGTTAGACAACTGACAAGAAGTGGCAGGAGAAATATTAACTATATCAGCGGCTGGGCTGATATTAGGTGACACAGCAGTGTCAGTGTCATTCATTAAACTGGGACGGTTAACTCCACGTGGGGCAGTTCGACCACCCAATGGAAGCACATCACAGTTATGAGCAGGCACTTGACTATCAGTCAGCGACTTAGGATGTCGGCGGACATGCCTAAGACAGGCATTTGTGGAGTCATGACAATGACGTGGCCTGGACCCTGGCGGAGCCATAACCACGGTCGGGGGTGTCCACTGTGCCACCGTACCATCGAGAGCTGTACGTCGCCCCTTATCCCGTCTAGTAGTCTGAGAATTACATTTAAAAGACCTACCGGCACTATTAAACCAATGGCGCGACTGAGATGAACTATTAATGGAACTAACAGAAAAATTACGCCACGGCTGTTTATGGATGTTAACAACATGTCCTGTAGCGGCTCGCCACGGGGCATTTTTGAACCTGCACCTCTTTTTTGAACCGACAGACGGCGTAGACTGTTTGTCAACAATATTTACACAATTGCTAACGTTAAGGGCCTTTACACCACCGGTAAACTTCTCACCGTCCGGGGCATTAGTTGCTACTAACAATTTTAACTCAGAACTAATGTCGGAAACAGGGATATGGGGCGACAACAGTAATTCAGACGGCCGACATGACACCGGCAAACCAACCGCACCGACCTGGTTAACGCACTGGCCGCCAGAGAGATTTGAAGAATGAAGACTGATGTCGCCATCTGTATTCCCCCGGTGGTACTTGTGTAGCTTACGCGGCGATATACGCACTTGCTCACATGAAGTTGCAGCGCTCAGCCCACTGCAATTTAAAAACTCGACACACGGTTACCATTGGCGTCACTAGGCAACTCGGATGCACGAATTTTAGAACGGCACTCCGTTTCTTTATGTCCGTGTTTGCGCCTAAGCTTGTATGCGCAATAAGCACATATATGTAGAAATCGACCAGCGCCTTCCCCATGATCCTCTTCAAAGCCACATGACCCGCCCTTGTTCCATACGATGCATGGCCGTGCATCCACACCCTTCCTAAAGTCTGTAAAAGAACTCCCAGTGACATGATTTTTACTTGCATGAGGTTCAAGGCGTTTTCCCAGTCCACACACATCCCGGCGTATCTCCACAATTTTCCCTTCATTATTCCACCCCTCCGGCAGTCGCTTATCAGCGATCATGTTAAAAACTTTCTCGCTGTATGTGAGACAAGTGTTCCAGGAATAATTTTGAGCCATATCCAGAATGGATTCGATGTGATCATCGATATGTCCCAACCTGGTGGCACATCTCCACGCCTAACCATCCGTCGCATAGCCGCCATATACTCAAACCAAGTCGATTCGCCTTGACCGACTTTCCCCTTTTTTTCATTTCTTATCACATATTTGTGTGGTAATAATTTCAGCTTCTTAGACAGCTTAGCACGCTTTTGTGTTAGTCTAATTAATTCGTTCATCATAGTATCATCCTCACTCCCTTCATCACTGTCATTAAATTGTTCATCTGTTGCATGTCGTTTGACGGAAACAATACGAGAATGTGCATTTACTGTACCTTTAGATGTGTGTTGTGGTTTCCTTGTATTACACGACACAATCGCTCGATTCGGGGTGCAACCGCTTGTCGTTTGAATAACGGTTGCCAACTCCTCCGCCATGACGTCATCTGCGTAAACATCCGGCATGCTCGTCGGCGGGGCTATAATAGACCCAGCGCCGCCATCTTGGGCACATTCCAGGGTGTGTAGGCGTTCTAACAACGGCGCCTGTGAAGCTGCTAACTTCACGTCTAGTAAACTTGCTATATCCTCCAGTGAAATGCTTTTCCTCCGTGATGTAGATGGTCCTGGGAGAGGTGATTTAGAGACACCCCCTTCCAGATCAACCACGTTAAGTCGAGAGGAAGAACCACCTTTACGACTCAACGCGTGACATCCATGAATATCATCACTCGATCCCCCCGAATGATCCATAGATGTTAGTAGAGCATGTGAGTATCGACCTACGACACTTCGTCTTCCACGTTTCGGCATCATGCAGTTATGTATTAGCTCTGTACGAAACTTGTTACTTGCTCAGGTGAACCGTCGACGACGGTGGCCAGTTAAGAACTGGACAAGCCTTGGATCTACTACCGGAAGTTATTTTAGTACGTAGCAACGCGGCCTACGAACGGTATCTATGGTGCTGACCATATCAGGCCCGTAGTCAGGGTTTGTGAATTATGCATGTTTCCGGCAACATGGACAATTATTTTAATATTATAATATAATATATATATATATATTATGTCAATAAATATTTATATAAATATTAAATAGTTATATACATTTATAGATATTTATATACATATGATATGTTTATGGATATTTATATCAATATTATATATACATATATATTAAAGATATATTTAAATATAATATTATAACATATAAATAAGTTTTATTTATTTATCTAGATATATATTTATTTCATGGTGTCCATGAGGCTATTCATGGACACAGACCTTCTTTTATTTATGGGAGGTTCTTAACTGTAAGCTACGAGGGACCATTTTAACAGGTTGTATTCACGTTAGGCCAGGGTGAAGGTCATGAAGGCCTGCTAAGGTGAAGGTCACGAAGGCTCTGCATCCAGCATAGCCTCCCACCACCCCCCACCCCACCCCCACCCACAATGTCATCAATGGATACAGACACCGTGGGGCCTCAACCAAGAGCCGACTTGACACCACACAATTGGTGGCCACTTGAGCTGAGGGCTCAGAGCATTAAGGTCGCATTTTAGACTACAGCATTACACTTCACGGAGGGGGGGGGGGGGAGGAGGGAGAGTGGAGAGATAAAGAGATGGAAGGAGAGAGACAGGGAAGGAGTGCCGGAGAGACGGGAAGTGGGACAGAGAGAGGCGGAGAGGGACAGATACAGAATCACACAGACTTATCCTGCAAAAAATATCAGGATTAAATCTTGTAGTCTGATTAAAGGAATGCAAATATTAGTACATTGCACAGACGTGTGTGTACAATGTGCTAATGTTTGCACTCTTAGGGCCTCCATCTACTACGGTCCAGTTGCGTGTACTGGCGCTATCCAATCAGAATTGGCATTACATGTAGTTTGGAGGAAACACATGGAATACTGCTGACCTCTATTAACTGCATTATTCATGATAATATAGTTATTATGGTCTAAATAAATATCGTGGAATTTTGTTATATATATATTTTGTCATATATATATATATATATATATATGAGTCAGTTTCACGAAAATGGGCCAATCGGTGGTCAATTGAAGATGTCAGCGTCGCAATTCTTAAAAGTGTAGTGCATTTCTTTGTTTCATATTAAATTATCCTATAAATAAATAAGGTTGTATTTTCTCAACCTTTACATTCAGGATAAATTTAAGGACTTTCCAAGACCTCTGTCAATGCTAAATTATAATTATGCCGATCGAGGCCGACATCCATGCTCGACGCTGACAGCTCTCCCAAATTGGCCTCTTTTCGTGGTCCGGACTCATTATATATAGAAAGAGAGAGTGAAAGAGAGAGAAGAGAGAGAGAGAGACCGTGAGTGAGAAATCTGACAGAATTGGCACGCTGCAAAACGCACACCTAACTGATTATTTCATATCATCATCATCATCATGCTGTCGGTCGCGATGCGACAAAGACTGCTTTCATTACTTGACTGCCACTCTCCATACTTAGCTCTGCTGTGAGAGTTGTGTCCATGAGTTGGTCTTAATGTCTCTCAGCTTCAGGTTTCTCTTGATGGTATCCTTGAACCGGAGACGAAGGCGCCCTCTCTTTCTGTAGCCAGAAGACAGTTGAGAAAATAGGATCTGCTTTGGTAGCCTGTCTGATGACATCCTCATGAGGTGTCCAGTCCACTGGAGATTCTTTTTGATCAGACAGGCGATATCAGAGAGGAGCCCCTTTCGTTTGAGTATTTCCTTATTTGCACTTTGTCCTTCCAGGTTAGCCTCATGATTGAACACAGATGTCGCATCATGAAGGCATGCAGCTTTTTCACCTGTCGTCTGTACACTGTCCAGGCCTCGGCTCCGTATAGTACGGTGGATAGCACGATTCCATGGTAGATCTTACCTTTGACCCGAATGGACACATGGTGGTTGTTCCAGAGTCTCTGGCATAGTCGGCCGAAAGATGCGCTAGCCTTGGCCATCCTCCTCTGTATTTCAGCATCAATGCATCCATCACTTGATATAGTGCTTCCGAGATAGGTGAATTCCGGAACAGAGTTCAGCTTGTTTCCGTCAACCATGATCTCCTCCTCTCGGGTACTTGTAGAGTTGGATTGGTACAGCACCTCCGTCTTCTTGATGTTAATCTTCAGGCCAAACTTCTTTGATGCATCGGAGAAAGCGATGTTATTTCATAACCATGGCCCAAAATAAACAAGCATAATCCTCGATATGAAATCTGTTGTGTTTCCTCTAATAACAGAATCCACGCTCACTTGTCACTGACACATCTATCTATTCATAATAGGATAGGTTGTGTGTGTTGCTTTGTGTGTGGGTTTCTATGGTGGGTTTTTTTAATTCTTAAAAAAAATAAAGTATTTGCCAAAGTTTATAGCTGAGCAGCATTGGCAGAACTCTGCACTAATGAACACACCATAATCAAATGAGATTTTATTGAAATTAACAGATAGTATGTTAACAATTTGAATCGACCCCCCCCCCCTGCACCCACTACCCTCCACTACTCCCCACACCCCCACACCCCGCATTTCAGTTAATAACTGTCCGACTGAAACAGCGCGACATTTAAGTGTGTGCATTCTTATTTCATTAGCGTGTTAATTGCTTTCCCCCCTCCCCACAGCCCCCTCCCCTTCCCCTCCCCCCATCTCTCCCTCCCCCCCATCTCTCCCTCCCTCCCTCCCTCCCTCCCTCCCTCCCTCCCTCCCTCCCTCCCTCCCTTCTACCTCTCCTCCCTCCGTCCACCCACCCCTCCCCTTCCTCGCTCGCTCCTTCCCTCCTCCCTCCCTCCCTCCATTAAAAAGCAATTACTCACAGTGAAACGCCGATTATTGGGTGGTCTAGAGACGCGGGCGTCGCCAGGCCACTCCGGCGTTTGTCTGTGCGCATTGTTTGTGCGCAGAGACCGAGGCCCGCTGAAGAGATTGCCATTTAAGGATCCTTTCTGCTTTCAGACGAAGCGGAAAAGTATTCGGGGGTGATGAGTTATGGGGTGTGAAAACATGAGGATCGGGTGGGGGGATTAGGGTAGGGGTGGTGGTATGGTGTGGGGTGGTATGGTGTGATGTGGTATTGGGTGATATGGAATGGTGTGATATGGTACTATGTGATATGCTACCGTGATATGGTATGGTGTGATATGGTATGATATGATGTAGTGTGATATGGTACTGTGGTATATGGTGCAGTCTGATATAGCACAGTGTGATATGGTATGGTATGATGTAGTGTGATATGGTACTGTGGTATATGGTGCAGTCTGATATAGCACAGTGTGATATGGTAATGTGCTACGGCATGGTATGGTGTGAGATGGTATGGTGTGATATGGTATGGTGCGATATGGTACATTGAGATATGGTAGTGTCATATGGTATGATATGGTATGGTGTGATAATGTACAGTGTGATATGGTACAGTGTGATATGGTCTGATATGGTATGGTGTCATATGGTAGTGTGATATGGTACTGTGGTATATGGTGCAGTTTGATATAGCACAGTGTGATATGGTATTGTGCTACGGCATCGTATGGTGTGAGATGGTATGGTGTGATATGGTAGGGTGCGATATGGTACAGTGAGATATGGTAGTGTCACATGGTATGATATGGTATGGTGTGATAATGTACAGTGTGATATGGTACAGTGTGATATGGTCTGATATGGTAGTGTCATATGGTAGTGTCATATGGCATGATATGGTATGGTGTGATAATGTACTGTGTGATATGGTACAGTGTGATATAGTCTGATATGGTATGGTGTCATATGGTAGTGTCATATGGTATGATATGGTATGGTGTGATAATGTACAATGTGATATGGTACAGTGTGATATGGTCTGATATGGTATGGTGTCATATGGTAGTGTCATATGGTATGATATGGTATGGTGTGATAATGTACAATGTGATATGGTACAGTGTGATATGGTCTGATATGGTGTGGTGTCATATGGTAGTGTCATATGGTATGGTATGGTATGGTGTGATAATGTACAGTGTGATATGGTACAGTGTGATATGGTCTGATATGGTATGGTGTCATATGCTATGGTGCGATATGGTACAATGAGATATGGTAGTGTCACATGGTATGATATGGTATGGTGTGATAATGTACAATGTGATATGGTACAGTGTGATATGGTCTGATATGGTATGGTGTCATATGGTAGTGTCATATGGTATGATATGGTATGGTGTGATAATGTACAATGTGATATGGGACAGTGTGATATGGTCTGATATGGTATGGTGTCATATCGTAGTGTCATATGGTATGATATGGTACGGTGTGATAATGTACAATGTGATATGGTACAGTGTGATATGGTCTCATATGGTATGGTGTCATGTGGTAGTGTCATATGGTATGATATGGTATGGTGTGATAATGTACAATGTGATATGGTACAGTGTGATATGGTCTGATATGGTATGGTGTCATATGGTAGTGTCATATGGTATGGTATGGTATGGTATGGTGTGATAATGTACAGTGTGATATGGTACAGTGTGATATGGTCTGATATGGTATGGTGTCATATGCTATGGTGCGATATGGTACAGTGAGATATGGTGGTGTCACATGGTATGATATGGTATGGTTTGATAATGTACAATGTGATATGGTACAGTGTGATATGGTCTGATATGGTATGGTGTCATGTGGTAGTGTAATGTGGTAGTGTCATGTGGTACAGTGTGATGCGGTATGGTGTGAACTGGCTGGGTGGTAGTGTCATGTGGTAGTGTCATGTGGTACAGTGTGATGCGGTATGGTGTGAACTGGCTGGGTGGTAGTGTCATATGGTAGTGTCATATGGTACAGTGTGATGCGGTATGGTGTGAACTGGCTGGGTGGTAGTGTCATGTGGTACAGTGTGATGCGGTATGGTGTGAACTGGCTGGGTGGTAGTGTCATGTGGTAGTGTCATGTGGTACAGTGTGATGCGGTATGGTGTGAACTGGCTGGGTGGTAGTGTCATGTGGTAGTGTCATGTGGTACAGTGTGATGCGGTATGGTGTGAACTGGCTGGGTGGTAGTGTCATGTGGTAGTGTCATGTGGTACAGTGTGATGCGGTATGGTGTGAACTGGCTGGGTGGTAGTGTCATGTGGTAGTGTCATGTGGTACAGTGTGATGCGGTATGGTGTGAACTGGCTGGGTGGTAGTGTCATGTGGTAGTGTCATGTGGTACAGTGTGATGCGGTATGGTGTGAACTGGCTGGGTGGTAGTGTCATGTGGTAGTGTCATGTGGTACAGTGTGATGCGGTATGGTGTGAACTGGCTGGGTGGAGTGTCATGTGGTAGTGTCTGGGTACAGTGTGATGCGGTATGGTGTGAACTGGCTGGGTGGTATGTCATGTGTAGTGTCATGTGGTACAGTGTGATGCGGATGGTGTGAACTGGTGGGTGGTAGTGTCATTGGTAGTGTCATGTGGTACAGTGTGATGCGGTATGGTGTGAACTGGCGGGTGGTAGTGTCATGTGGTAGTGTCATGTGGTACAGTGTGATGCGGTATGGTGTGAACTGGCTGGGTGGTAGTGTCATGTGGTAGTGTCATGTGGTACAGTGTGATGCGGTTTGGTGTGAACTGGCTGGGTGGTAGTGTCATGTGGTAGTGTCATGTGGTACAGTGTGATGCGGTTTGGTGTGAACTGGCTGGGTGGTGAGTGGAACGAGGTGGTGCGGGAGGGATGTTGGGTTGGAGGAGGCAGTGGCTGGGGTTTAGACCAGTCACGTGGAGGTGGTAGTACTAAGTGGAGACTGGAGATATTCGGTGGGATTGGGTAAGTGGGGGGAGGTGGAGGAGGGTGAGGACAGCTTGGAATCTGGGTCAGGGCTAAGGACGGGAAATTGGCGAGAAGGGGCGAGAGTCTGTGTTGTGAGTTAAAGTTGCATAGTCTGATGGTTTTTGAGTTTCTGCCATTTATTATAAATATAGATATACAGTAGCATAGGCTCATTGTTATAAGCATCCTTACTTTAGTTTAAAGTTATTTTTATTTTTATTTTAAAGGGCTAACTTTGGATTTATTTGAAGTTGAAGTGTAAGTGAAGAGTAAGAGCAAGGAAGAGTAAGAGTAAATGTCAAATTAATTTAAGCGCGCACATAAATATGTTGGCTCAATAGGTTTCACCATAGCAGGTTCTATTAAATTGACTTACCATTCCCTTCGATGCAGAAGCAAGTGTGTAATGAGTGCATCAGTATCTAATTTGACACCGACACAGCATATAAGTTTAAGGTTGGACATATTTTTCAATAACAAATTTCTATTAAGCACAATGTTTAGTTTCAAACAAGTTAAGCACAGTGAGGTCAAGAAGCTTTTAACCCCATACCCCACAGAAACATGTCACGTAGGGGTGGGTGGGGTGGCAATTCAAAAAGCCAGTCAGTGTCCTCCAGTGGCCGTGTCGAAGTGAGCTCACCGCCGTAGAATCAGTCCTTACATAGGCGCTGAAGGCCAATAGTTCAAGTAAACGACTGCAGATGGCAGGTCAGCAAAGTTATTAGTCAGCATTAATCAAGTTTCGTATTAAAAAGTGAATATAGGCGGCGCTGAGGCACAAGTCATATGGTAATATCGCCGTTACTCGATAGGTGGCAGCATAAGGCTTTTCTTAACGCTATGAGGCTATGACCGTGTCCGAATGCCAAATTACCCGTGTTGCTGAGCATCACAAAAGATTTGGATTGAAGGAGCAAAGTGTTTCGGTTTCGAAAATGTTATGTGTTCATCGAAGTATGAAGCTTTAAAGTTGCATAGTCCGATGAAGCATCAAATTGTCAAAACCAAAACAATTATCTAGAATTGATTCTACATATCTAGCTTAGATATTGTTGCCAAATAGGAATACTGACGCAATTTAATAGAACCTGTTACTGTTGAAGCCTATGTTGTCAGAGTTTCGTTGCGCTTGCCAAAACCAATTTCATATGCTTGCACTTCAAATATCTCAAAATGTAACCATTAAAAATAAAAGTTACTTCAAACTATGGTAAGATAGATACTAAGAAACAATTTAATAAATTTATCTCAGAATTTCAAAGACGTCAGACTATGCAGCTTCAAAGCCAGGTATGGTGGGAGGGTCCATACGGAATGATTGGTACAAGGGATGGACATGGTATGTATATGGGTGTAGACAGGAGGGATAAGGGGTGGGGGTGGGAGGAAGGACGAGCCTGCAGTCTGTAGCATTGAAGGGAGACAGTGATAACTAATCATTGTATGATATCCTCGTCATGTGAGCTATTTGGTTGTATATGTGTGTATTTGGTTATTGAAGTGTTATATCCCATCATCATCGTGCGGAAGGTCGATGAGTTTGGTTCCCGGTCGAGTCAAACCAATGACTTTAAAATGTATTGCCTGGTTCTTGGGATTAATAGGATAGGGCAAGGACTGGTGAGCTCAGTGTCAGGATAATGTGACTGAGTGGGATATCAGGTCATGGTGCTGCTGACCTGCTTTCCCAGTGGAGCAGCACTATAAAGTTGCCATGAGTTGCCACTGTCAGAAGTCAGTACCCGTCCTGATATGACCTTAGATGTTGCTAGGATGTAAAACAACAACAAAGAACAACGTCCCAGCAATATTTAAGAACGGCCACACCAGCTTACACCGATGGCAGTTTTATAGTGGTGTCCCACGGGGATACCATTTCACTCACATCATTATCAGATAGCCCACTCAGTCATAGTATCATGTCATTGAGCCAATCAGTCTTTGCCATATCATTGTGATGCCATTTGAAATTACAGACAAACCCAGAAACACACAGACATACACCCGGGAGAACTGGTACAATCACATATTTCCCTTTTTTTGTATTGGACATTTTCAAAGTTACCACGGAACTATATATGAAACTCTGACACCATAGCCTACGGCAGTAACAGGTTCCATTCAATCACCTCAGTATTCCCTTATTTGTGGCGACAAATGTTTAATAATTGCACCAGTGTCTAAGTTAGATATGTACAATCAAATTTAGATAATTGTTTTGGTTTTGAAAATTTG
The DNA here is from genome assembly GCA_030323885.1 of Branchipolynoe longqiensis. Lineage (NCBI taxonomy): Eukaryota > Metazoa > Annelida > Polychaeta > Phyllodocida > Polynoidae > Branchipolynoe > Branchipolynoe longqiensis. Next base: position 85,880,019 of record CM059189.1, read on the forward strand.
ATGTTTTCATCGGACTATGCAACTTTAAGCAGCGAACCTATCCTTATTACATGTCAATGTCCCCGACAACCTGAGTGGACACTCAGGGCTTTGAGAGTTGGGTGTGGACAGACACCTGGTCCGTGGCCAACAGAGGCAAGCAACGCGCATGTCTGCGTCCCAGCACTCACCGTAGGCTGAGCAACTCACTTAGCCCTGAGCTGCTCACCCCAACAGGAAATGCTCACCCTGCTAATAGAGCGCTCAGTGTGTTGCACATCTGCTCGCACCAGGAGCCTCTCAACTCGGGAGATATCGTCTCCTCGATCTCATCTCGCCTCGGTCTCTCCCACACACACAACCCATGTGGGAAGCGGACGTCAAACCGCTAGGCCACCCCGTCCGGGTTGGTTGTTGTAGTTTTGCTTCCTGGCAACATCTAAGGGCATATCAGGATGGGTACCGACTTCTGACAGTGTGCACTTATGGTGACTTTATAGTGCTGCCCCACTGGGAAATCAGGCCGCCAGCACCATGACCCGATATCCCACCCAGTCCTATTATCCTGACACTGAGCTAACCATACCTTGCCCTATCCTATTAAGGCCGAGGACCAAGCTAGGAAGCGGCAACTATTCATTTTGAAGTCATTGGTTTGACTTGACAAGGGTTCGAACCGATGGGTTCGAATCCCACGATCTACTAAAGAGGATTAGTGGAATGAAGATGACCAATTTTGTCCACGATTGAAAATTCTCCTGCTTAATCAACAACTATTGGTTTAAAAAAAAAAAATAATGCAAATAGCTTCACTAACTATGAGTATGAATTCGCATAGAGGGAGCTTTATAAGGCGGAAAAATGAGGCTGTGGACTTGGGGCGAGGGGGGGGGGGTGCAGAACGATGGGAAAATCATGTAGTAGGCCTGATGCTTTCACACCCCCCACCCACCCACACACACGCGCGCGCGTAACCATGTCAATATCCATGGAACCTGGTCCATAGCCTCCTGTCGCAGGCTCCACTCTAGTTACACTTCTCTCTTGTCATACTGTATTAGTGTTGTGTAATCTTCAAAGAGCTTGGCTGTGTGTTGACTGGGGATTAGAGAAGCCCTACAGTTACAGAGTCGCCGTTGACAGTTTCTGGTCTGTATTCCTCCACGCATTCCTCAGCACACACTCAGGTGGCACACACGTGTATCATGTCAGGAGATTTATAGGTTCTTTTAATTCTTATCAACGCTTATCTATCGACCGCCTAAATTAATCTTTACCGTGATATATGTGTAGTGGTCTGCACTGACCTCTCAGGCAAGGAGCCGCATATGCAGGTAGGCGAGGGTAGTATGGTGATATCAGGGAGCCTATGTTGTGTAATGGTTAGCACACTGGCCTGGAATGCAAAGAGATGTGGGTTTGAGTCCCGCTCTAGGCGCAATATTTCCCATTTTCATCACCCCCATGACACTGGTTGCCGTGACCATGATTCTATACAAGCTACGGGCTGTATAGTTGTTGAACCTACCCTGTGTATTTGTAAGCGCACTGCCTGTATGTATGTAATTGTAAGCATTAAAAGACTTACAATTCCAGGGGGACGAATGTAGTGGTCTGCACTGACTTCTCAGGCAAGGAGCCGCATAGACAGGTAGGCATGGGTAGTATGGTGATATCAGGGAGCCTAGGTAGTGTAATGGTTATCACACTGGCCTGGAATGCAAAGAGATGTGGGTTCGAGTCCCGCTCTAGGCGCAATATTTCCCATTTTCATCACCCCCACGATATATGTATATGTAGTACATGGATTCATTTCGGATGCGACTGCAATATTTTATTTTTTTTTATCTCTGCTTTTTGTTTGATCTCTGCATCCGAGCGATTCGTCCCAGCCCACAACTGACTCCCTTCCATCGATGTCCCAGTAAGGGTAGTCTTCGGTTAATGCCGTATTGTTACATGTGGGTACCCTGGAGTTGGGTGCTCGCCCCAGATTCCTTAAAGGGTCTGCAACACGACTGCAACAATTCTACTTAGAGGAAAGAGCAGAATTATTTAAAGCTGCATAGTCTGATGAAAACATCAAATTGTCAAAACCAAAATAATTACCTAAATTTGATTCTACATATCTAACTTAGATACTGGTGCACTTATTAAACATTGTCGCCATGCAGAAGGGAATGCTGAGGCAATTGAATAGAACCTCTGACTGGATAAACCTCTGGAGTCAGAGTTTTGGAATGTTTGCCGAAATTAATTTTGAATGGTTGCACTTCAAATATCTCAAAAGTTAGACACTTAAAATTAAAGTTACTTCAAGCGAAAGTAAGGTACATTATAATGATCAACCTACTGTATTTATCTCAGAAAACCTCAGAAACTAAAAACCATCGGACTCTGCAACTTTAAGTACATAGCATAGACAACACTCCAGCAAAACCTTTAAGCAATTCAGTCCACCTGAACTCCCCTCTTCTCTCCCAGACCAGCAATCTGCAGTCTTAATCACTGCATTATGCTTCATATGCTATAAACCTTTATGCATTTGTTTGTATCTCCATGATGCTATAAACTATGTAACTCCTGTATGATCCGACCACTTGATCATTGTTATAAACAATTATCAATCAATCAATAGTTCCGTCCTCTAGTCGAGGGTTGGATGCAATGGTTCTCCACTTGTCCCGATGGTGTGCTGTTCTGATAGACTGTGAATAATTCAAGCCTGTCCACTGTGAAATATTTGTAAACCATGATGTTCTTGGTCTCCCTCTCCCTCTGCTGCCATTCACCTTCCCTTCCAACAATGTACGGTATATTGAACTCTGACGAATGATGTGGCCAAAATAAATAAGTTTCTTTGTCTGCATAGTGGCAAACAAGCGTTTCTTATTTTTAATTTTTCTGAGAATGCCTTTGTTGGTGATCTTCTTTGTCCATGATAATTTCATCATCCTTCGAAGTCCACATCTCAAATGCTGCTAAACGTTTGTACATTTTCTTAGAAATTGTCCATGTCTCAGCCCCATACATCAGAGTAGACCACACATAGCACTGAAGAATATGCTTCCTTGTATGTATTAATATCTTACTTGATGTTAACACTCTATACATTTTGGAGAATGTTGTTTGGGCTATTGTTATCCTTCTCTTAATTTCTTCCTCACATCTCCCATCATTTGTAATCTTTTGTCCGAGATATATGAATTCGGATACTTGTTCTATGTTTGTGCCATCTATGGTTATATTGATATTTGGTTTATCTGTCTTTTTACTTATAACCATTGTTTTGGTCTTCCTGGCATTCATCTTCATGTTGAATAGTATTCCAGCTTTATTGGTTCTATTCACAATATCTTGTAGGTTTTTCTCACGGTCTGCTAGTATTACAAAGTCATCAGCATATCTAAGATTGTTGACGTTCAAGCCACCTATTGTCACTCCCTTGCAATCTTCAATGTGTCTGAAAATCATCTCTGTGTACAGGTTAAAAAGACATGGTGACAATACACACCCCTGTCGAACTCCTCGTTTATTCATAACTTCATCCGATAGGCCCTGCTCCATTTTGATAAATGCATGTTGTGTCCAGTATAAGTTCACAATTATATCCAATAACATATTTGTATCCATGGTTTGTATTTTTCCCATTTGTGGTTTAACTTGATGGTATTTTTTAAATTATTTAAATACTCCTGTTACTTACTTATCACCCCAATGTATGGATGCCAACCAAACCACCCTTCCATAGTTTACCGTAAAATAAAAATTCAATTCAATTCAAAGCATTTGCTGTATAGTGCTGTTTCATTAGGAGACCACCGCAGCGGTACCATACCCTGATACCTGACTCAGTAACATTACCCTGATAATGAGTCAACCAGCTGTATGATATACTAGCTGTGCGATAAATACCGATATTGTAAGTCATTGGATTGCCTCGGTCCCATGGGAAGCGGACACTCTTACTGCTAGTACATGCCTTCTTGAAGTCCTCCCTATCTTATAGTGTGACGTGGCTCCGTCTGTGTTTAAAAAAATAATGTTTATAGCAAATTACTGGTTACACTGTTCCTGCAATTTCTATTGTTAGCAGAATAGTATATGTTTGTGGAATAATGTATAGAAATTGTGAATTAAAAATGTCCAATGTCTAATTACATCATGATGTAGTGCTTACTTTTCCCTTTTTTCCCTTTTTCCTTGCAACTTTATACATTCACCTTCTTGCTTCCATTTGCTGTGCAACTTAGTCAGTTTGCTGAGGAGGGAAATGGGCCATTGCAATGGGCATGGCTATTTGTGACTGCGTTGTGGGCCAGTAGAGGCTGTGCTTGGTTCTCCACTGGTGCCGGCAGGGTGGCGCCACCGCTTATTGTCCATATGGCGCTAGTGAATAATTAAATGTGTTTGTTGCCGCTGATTGTTGTTGATGACCATCAATCTGGTGGAGCTTGCGCTGCGCATGCGCAGTGTCTGTCCGGCGCGGTTTGCAGGGCGCAGACGCACACTGTGTGTCTAGACCAGAACCGGTTCTCCTCTTCATGAGCGCAGTGTGCGCATGTCAGAGACGCTTGCACTGCTTCCGGGATGCGGACACGCAGAAATAGGGCTTTGTTGGACATTACAAGTTGTTTGGTTATTTGTTGGACTTTTATGTCTTGGCAACATCTAAGGTCATATCAGGATGGGTACCAACTTGTGATAGTGCGCACTCAAGGTGACTTTATAGTGCTGCCCCACTGGGAAATCAGGCCAGCAGCACCATGACCTGATATCCCACTCAGTCACATTATCCTGACACTTAGCTAACCAGTCCTTGCCCTCTCCTATTAATGCCGGCTCACTCAGCCTGTACTGTGTAATCAAAATGATCAAACCCACCACTTGGTGCGCTGGCTGTTCTCTTGGTTAAACAGGTGCTATATTATATGTATAAATGTATATATGAATGTGAAAGATGTGTGATGATGGCGATGATGATGATGATGCTGATGATGATGTGTATTTGTTCATAGCAATTTCATATTGATGTGTATTCATACTTACCTATCTCATGTATAATATAATTGTATGTGTTTACATGTGAAACACCAACCAGCAGCCGGACTGATCAAACCCACCACAAGGTGGCACTGCGAAATTTACATTACCATGGGAGAGATAGGGAGTGAGCCGTCTTAGTATTATAGGGTCTTTGGTAGCGACAAGTAACAATTTGATAGGTCATTGGTTTGACTTACCTGCGAAATAAACTCCCGATCTCCCACACGAGGCCCAAGCTCTACTGATTCGGCCACTGCGCATTACAAGAAGTGAATATAGGAGATGGGCAAAATCGTGTGTAATAATGCCTAGTGTCCCCCCCCCCCTCCTATCCGGGGTCAGGGTGGGATACCAGCATCCCCCGCTCCACCTCCTGCGCGGGGTCAATCATCCACATATACCTGAGCCAGTGGTACAAGCATGAGGCGAGTATTTGCATGGAAGACTCAGCAAGGTGACGCCACCAGGCGAGGCAGAAGGCCTGACCAGTAGATGACTGGAGCAGTATCAGTTATGGTAGAGCAACCAGAAGACTGGTGGAGTGTCAGATGAGATGAACTGAGGAGACAGTTCATAGTTAATCAACTTCCGGATAATTATACTCGTATAATTGCTTATACAGCACATATATTTGTTTGGGTTTTACGTCATAGCAACAGATAAGGTCATATGAGGAAGGATAGCGACTTGATACAGTGCCCACTCATGGTGATTGTATAGTGCTGTCCTACTGGAAGACTGGTCCGCTGGCACCATGACCCGATATGCCACTGAGTCACATTATCCCCTGTGCCACAGCATTGCAGCATCTTGACTAAATATTTCTTTTGCACACCCATATTCCAGTCATTCCTAATTTCCTTGGTGTCCTGATATGAGAAATGGTTTTCTACTTAAGCCTTTTAAAAGGAGATATTGCTTCATGGGGAATCATCATTTTTCTTTCATATATATATATATTTTCTTCCCACGCTCAATCAATGAATGTAATAAATCAATAATTGTATATATAACATATATATATGTATATATATGTATATATATATATATATGTATATATGTAGGAATTGCACGGCAACACAGTATTGGTGGGTACATTATTTATTTACAGGAAGTGAATAGTAGAGAACAGTAATGCACCTGGCTGGGCCTCAAATGCCCTACCTAAAATGAAGAAAAAAGGTTTTGAAGGAGTGTGGAGGCTCTGGCTGACAGGGTCAGACTGAGCCAATATCAACAACAGGTGTAGGGAGGCTCCTGCCCCACCTGGTGGATGTGGATGGCACTATCCAGTGAGCCCCCCAGGAGCCCCCAGGAGCCCCTGGGTGGCAGCACCGTGCAACTCGGTTACATCCGCATATACGTTGTATATACGTGGGTATATATATATATATATATATATATGTAAATATGGAGATATTCCTTCATGGGGAATCATATTTTTTCTTTCATATATATTTTCACTTCCCACGCTCATTCAATGAATGTAATAAATCAATAATTGTATATATAACATTTAAATATGTATATATATGTGTATATATATGTACATAGGTGTGTATATGTACATGTATATATATGTATATTTATACATTTTAAATTTATTTGGTAATTTTATCATTCATACATATATATACATATATATATATACATATATATGTATGTATATATATATATATATATATATATATATATAGATTGATCGATCGATCGATCGATTGATTGATTGGTTGGCAATGTTAAAATGTCTTGATATTAATATGGCTTCCAATAATAAAGCTCAATAAAGCCACTAATTTAATATAAATGCCCCACCCCAGCATTATTAATATTACACTACAGGAGTGAAAATGCCGACGGGACAGAAACAACACCGCACTGTGCTTACTGCACGCAGGGAAATAAATGTTAGCTCCTGGCACGCGCCTTAATAATCCATCACTCTCTACATGCTTGTCTATTTATCGGCACACCCAGCTGTCAACCCTGTGTTCTAATAGGAAACCACTCGCTAGACGCCATCTTAATACAGCTAACATTGGCTGTCATGAGATGCGTCGTGTATCACCTGCGGGGAAAGGTCGGACAGGTGCGAGTGCCAGTTGGCTTGTGGGGTGAGTTATTTATTGGTGTGATAAGGTCACACTGCGGCGTGAGTCGGTAGTGGGGAGCGGTGTGCCCCACGCAGTCAGCATCAGGCCCTTCTCCCTCTCTCCCCCTGCCCTCCCCCCTCCTCCTCCCATCTCTCTGTCACCCAGCGCCGATAAGCCTTACTTCCTCCTTACTTCCTCCTTACTTCCTCCTTACTTCCTTACTTCCCCCTTTCCTCCTCCTTACTTCGTCCTTACTTCCTCCTTACTTCCCCCTTTCCTCCTCCTTACTTCGTCCTTATACCCCTGTCACACTACGACGTAACGAGCCAACGTGAGCCTAACGTGACGATTTTTCGTCATTACGTTGCCGTACGTTGGGTTACGTTATGATGACGTCATAATGACGTTAGAGTGACGTAGAGCTACGTCATGTTACGTCGTGTTACGTCGGCGCGCGTCAAGGTTTTGAACCTGTTCAAAACTTTCGAGTATCTGACGTGAAGCCGTTACGTCGGGATGACGTGACAATGACGTTAGGTAGACGTTCCGCGATCGTTATAGCAGCGTAAATGACGTTAGAGTCAGTTATGTCACGTCAGACCGACGGCCCGGGTGGGAGCAACGTGTGGGCAGTGTTTTGCACGTTACGGTCACGTTACGGTCACGTTACGGTCACGTGACGGTCACGTTACGGTCACGTTATGGTCACGGTTACGGTCACGTTACGGTCACGTTACGGTCATGTTATGTCCACGTCGCACCCGTTACGGCGACGTTACGCTCACGTTACACTAACGCCCGGTCACGTCGCCAATTACACCTCCCCCCTAACGTTGTCACGTTACAGCTAAGGTCACGTCGTACACCAACGTTACTTTCACGTTACGCTCACGTCCACAATTTGCATATTACGCCCATAACGTCGACGTAATATAATTATTTTCACGTTCTGCCTACGCTGACGTAGTCACGTCGTAGTGTGACAGGGCCATTACTTCCTCCTTACTTCCCCCTTTCCTCCTCCTTACTTCGTCCTTACTTCCTCCTTACTTCCTCCTTTCCTCCTCCTTACTTCCTCCTTACTTCCTCCTTACTTCCTCCTTTCTTCCTCCTTACTTCCTCCTTACTTCCTTACTACTTCCTTACTTCCTCCTTACTTCCCCCTTTCTTCCTCCTTCGTCCTTACTTCCTCCTTACTTCCCCCTTTCCTCCTCCTTACTTCGTCCTTACTTCCTCCTTACTTCCTCCTTACTTCCTCCTTTCCTCCTCCTTACTTCCTCCTTACTTCCTCCTTACTTCCTGCTTTCCTCCTCCGTACTTCCTCTTTACTTCCTCCTTACTTCCGCCTTACTTCCTCCATACTTCCTCCATACTGCCTCCTTTCTTGCTCCTTACTTCCTCCTTACTTCCTCCTTTCCTCCTCCTTACTTCCTCCTTACTTCCTCCATACTTACTCCTTACTTCCTCCTTACTTCGTCCTTACTTCCTCCTTACTTCCTTATTCTTCCTTACTTCCATACTACCTCCTTACTTCCTCCTTACTTCCTCCTTACTTCATCCATACTGCCTCCATACTGCCTCCTTTCTTCCTCCTTACTTCCTCCTTACTTCCTCCTTTCCTCCTCCTAACTTCCTCCTTACTTCCTCCTTACTTCCTCCATACTACCTCCATACTGCCTCCTTTCTTCCTCCTTACTTCCTCCATACTGCCTCCATACTGCCTCCTTTCTTCCTCCTTACTTCCTCCTTACTTCCTCCTTTCCTCCTCCTTACTTCCTCCTTACTTCCTCCTTACTTCCTCCATACTTCCTCCATACTTCCTCCATACTGCCTCCTTTCTTCCTCCTTACTTCCTCCATACTTCCTCCATGCTGCCTCCTTACTTCCTCCATACTTCCTCCTTACTTCCTCCTTACTTCCTCCATACTTCCTCCATACTACCTCCATACTGCCTCCTTTCTTCCTCCTTACTTCCTCCTTACTTCCTCCATACTGCCTCCATACTGCCTCCTTTCTTCCTCCTTACTTCCTCCTTACTTCCTCCTTTCCTCCTCCTTACTTCCTCCTTACTTCCTCCTTACTTCCTCCATACTTCCTCCATACTGCCTCCTTTCTTCCTCCTTACTTCCTCCTTACTTCCTCCATACTTCCTCCATACTGCCTCCTTACTTCCTCCATACTTCCTCCATACTACCTCCATACTGCCTCCTTTCTTCCTCCTTACTTCCTCCATACTTCCTCCATACTACCTCCATACTGCCTCCTTTCTTCCTCCTTACTTCCTCCATACCTCCTCCATACTGCCTCCTTTCTTCCTCCATACTACCTCCTTACTTCCTCCTTACTTCCTCCATATTTCCTCCATACTTCCTCCATACTGCCGCCTTTCTTCCTCCTTACTTCCTCCATACTTCCTCCATACTTCCTCCTTACTTCCTCCTTACTTCCTCCATACTTCCTCCTTACTTCCTCCTTACTTCCTCCATACTTCCTCCATACTTCCTCCATACTTCCTCCTTACTTCCTCCTTACTTCCTCCTTACTTCCTCCATACTTCCTCCATACTACCTCTTTACTTCCTCCTTACATCCTCCTTACTTCCTCCTTATTTCATCCTTACTTCATCCTTACTTCCATACTACCTCCTTACTTCCTCCTTACTTCCTCCATACTTCCTCCATACTTCCTCCATACTGCCTCATTACTTCCTTACTTCCTCCTTACTTCTTCCTTACTTCCATACTACCTCTTTACTTCCTCCTTACTTCCTCCTTACTTCCTCCTTACTTCCTCCATACTTCCTCCATACTTCCTCCATACTACCTCCTTACTTCCTCCTTACTTCCTCCTTACTTCCTCCTGTACTGTACGGGTAAGGCCAGACAACAGCATGCGGAAAATGTTGCGGCAAGGCTATGTCACGTGACCGGCCATTAGCATGCTTAGCTAAACCGGAAGTAGCGTCTGAGCGAGCGTTGCCTAATCCTAACACATGTCAGGGTGTAGTTTACTTACTCCCACACCTCCCGGTGACAGGGCTGCTCTGCTAAGCGGGACATAGTTGTCATTTACTGCTGCTGTGGGTAGCGGTGATTTTCTTTTATCTACTGATGTTGGTCATGGCTAGCTGGCGGTTCATAAGCAAATGGCCAAGGCATGTTTCTACTAAAACTATAAAGAGCCACTGCATGTCTAGACCAACAAATAACTAATGATTACTGCATATTTCCAATGTCTTATCAAATTGATACTTGTCGCTTCCTAGCCAGGCACTTAGCATTATTAGGATATGGCAAGGACTGGTTGGCTCGGTGTCAAGGATAATGTGACTGTGTGGGATATCAGGTCATGGTGCTGGTGGCCTGGGATTCCAGTGGGGCAGCACTATAAAGATGCCATGAGTGCACACTGTCACAAGTCAGTACCCATCCTGATATGACATGAGATGTTGTCAGGAAGTAAAACTCCAACAACCAACCAATCAACCAGCTTGAGGGGGATTAACAGCGCTCTCTTTCTGTCTGAGTTTGGCTGCATACAGGCCACGTGGTGACAGGTTATCCGACGCAATTAGCCCATGTCGATGTTGAAGTCATATAGAAATACACACTATGAAGTGAATAAACAATTAGCAGGCAAATAAACAAGAAATAAACAGAGCAATAAATCAATGACATATGAGCCTGTCTCAAAAGGTGCTAGCTCTTCGGGTTTTTTTTGTCCATAGTAATGATTGACACAAAACAGCACAGAAACGGTTACACTGAAAATACAAGGACATTTGCTTCAAATCAATATGTATTCTATTGGGATTATGAAACACCATGTGAAAAACAAATCAGTTTATCCTGAGCAAATGTATAAGTAGATAGTGTGTTGATCATTACTATGGACAAAGTTTTGTCCCATATTGTTTAGCACCTTTTGAGACAGTCTCATATACCAATGTGCGAATAGTTGAACATGAAGCCAGCAGTAAACCATCTCTGGTGTGGGTTCTCAGGCTACTCGGCTTCTTCATCAGGTTTAAAAAAATTACCTCTCCAAGCGCACTATGAAGATTGCGGGGCATCATGATTCATTCCGAAAATAATTAACCTGACTTTGCCTGTCGACAAACTGGAGAAAAATACTTGCATGTATACGCAGCCTTTTTGGTAGAAAGTGTGCCACCCGCATGGAAATTGAAAGCTTGGCAGGCTTGGTATTGCATTGCGCCAAAGTTGTCCTATGCGGCCACACTTTTGCGTGCCACATTTACAATTTGTGTGGTTCTGTTAGGCGCTCCCACTACATCTCCCTAAACCAGGAGTTCAAAGCGGGCCCTACTATCCACATCCTGCCCACACAGGTCATCAGCCATAATTGACTCCCTAATAACTCCCAAGGGAATAGTTTGTTTTCAACATATTAAAAAATTATGATAAGTCTGAACTGACCATTATAATCGTGAATAAGCAAATTCGTGACTGCCCCTTTAACTCAAAGGCTTGGCTGTGTAACTCAGATCTCATCTGAGAATTGAGACAGATTCAATCTGGCTCGTGCTGCCATTAATATCTAGAAGATTGCTTTGGGGTAGATGTGTTGCAGTTAGCAAAAGTAAAACAGCCATTACACCATATAGGCCATGGCTCATGGCCAGATAAGTTTCAGTGTGCTATCTGAAAAGGGGGGGAGTGAGTGGAAGGAGGGTGCGTGGGAGGAGGGGGGGTTGTGCTGTGGTTTATCTCCTGATAGATCAACACTTACTATTTGTTTCCCCGTTTTGTTCCCTCCCCCCTTTTTGTGTCTATGTGTTACTACCAAGCCATCAGTGGACTTGCTATGGAACTTGACAATTGACAATCTGTCAATCAAAGCATGAACCGTGACCTTGGCCTTGATCCTCATCTTGCTGCGGTGGGTTGAGGTGGTATCATGGCTACTTCCCACCACTCTTACCATCACCGTTCCTCCCCAGCTACAATTTTGTGACAGTCAGTGACAGTTTAATGTCATGTTTTGGCTCCTACGATCCGAGATTATGATGATCAACCTAATGTATTTATCTTTAAAAGTAAAATAACAAGTTTTAATTTTTTAAAGAAAATAAAAGAGATAGCAATAACTATTTCTGAAGCTAGCAGGTAAGGGGTTCCTTCCATGATTAGACACCAATCACAGTAAATACATTGTGCACTTGGAAGAAACCATTGAAGCCTTCATCAATCTTTGTGAAGATGTTTCACAGGCTGCATTCCACAAGGTACTAGATAATACAGCATGTGCACAGATCTTGAGGCTATTTCAGGTCTGCCTTGATCATCTAAGACAGGACAATTAAAGTCTGTTGACATTTTGGATGTCATATCTGGACATAGTTGAGGTATTGCTGGGCATTATGTGAGGATGACTGGATACTACATCTTGCATCCATTCATGCCATGATACCCTGGTGGCTCGCATATGAAAAGCTGAACTATGTTGCCTACCTTTCTACTATGCACAAATATCCCATTTGGCCATCGATCGTCCTTATGTACATGCACACTTCACGCAGGGTGGATTCTCAGTGGAGCTTGGCCAGAGAAATCCCTTTGGCATAATCCCAGTGGACCAGACAATAGAAAAGACTATTAACAAAGACACTCAAACTCCTGGTGGGACAAAATGATTCAGTCTAAAACCAGGATCTGTCAGTAAATACTACCTGACATCTGAGTACAGAAGCTCACACTTGAGGCAGTTGAGAGGAATGATAGACCTAGACAGGTCCCAGCAGCTTAATCACTCAGATCTGCAACTGCCCAGGGTCAAGAACGATGAGAATGATGTCAAAGTTTTTGTAGAACAGCTGGATAGATCCACTTAGTGAAGGCCAAATAGAGTTGGCCAGGTTATCCATGGGAATGGTGGTCCCATCAGACATTGCCAATGACCTTCTGAAGGCTCACAAAGTGGGAAAGGAAGCATACCAGAACTTCAAGAAGGATTGTTTGGAGAAAGATCCAGTAAAAATCGTATTCCATGACAAGATGAAGACACAGGACCATCAGCATGCATAATTGATGGAATGAGCCTAGTCCAAAAACTGAATGGAACAGCAGATTCAGTTCTGTCCCTAGCTCTGCACGAGGGCGCTCAGTCACAGAATTGATGTTGTGTTTGATGTCTATTGGGACACATCCATCAAAAATGCTGAAAATGCAACAGAGGTTCCACTAGTGGTGGCACATCGTGGAAGAAAATTTCACCAGGCCACAACATCCTGCAATGGAGAAAATTCCTGAGCAACCCTGAAAATAAGACCAGTCTAGTCAAATTCTTGGTTGAAGAGTGAAAGCAGTCTGCAGAGAGAGAGAAGCTTTAAAACAAGTCACCGTATGCAACCTGTGGAGAGGTGTGCTACCTGCTCACTAAAGATCACTGGGACGAGATCTAAGAACTGACGAAAATGCAAGAGAAAGTTGTCACCAGAATTGTTCTCCATGCCCAGCATGCCTCAGAGGGTGGATATAAGTCCATTATCATCACTGCTGAAGATACAAATGTGCTAATTCTGTGTCTTGCTCCAGCAAGAAGATCTCATGCCCTCTATATCAGAAATATGGAACACAGAACCATACACGGTACATAGATATTGCCAAACTTGCAAGCCTTGTAGGAGCGGACATTTGCCAGAGTCTTGTTGGACCGCAGGCCTTCACAGGCTGCATGACACAGCCAGTGCGTTCACTCGCCAAGGAAAGCTCAGTGCACTAAAGGATCTGAAAGACAGCAATACCTACCAGGATGCCTTCAAGAATCTTGGTGAATCATGATATGTATCTGCAGACCTATTTGAAAAACTGGAAGACTTTGTGTGTCATCTGTATGTATCCTCATCCACCACCCATGAGGTCAATGAGTTCAACTAGTACCTCTTTTGCGCAAAACGTGGAGAGGTGGAATTCAGTCAGCTTCCACCATGCAAGGACTGTCTTCACATGCATATTCTCCATGAAAACTATCAGGCTGTGATTTGGAGGCAGTGCCTTACAAGGCAACCAGCTGTGCCAGATCTAAAGGGTTGTGGCTGGCCACTGGTGACGATGGCAGTCTCACCATAGAGTGGATGCGAGGATCACCAGCATCGTATGCCGTGTTGCAACTCATGTCTTGCAAGTGTGGGCGGTCTTGCAAACTTCTGAATTGCACATGCCTGGTTAATCAACTGAAGTGCACAAGCATCTGCAACCTGCAGACATGCACTAACCAGAGAATGGATGATGGGGAAGAGGTTGAAGTGGAACTGGATGATTTTGATGATGATGATGATGATGATGACGATGATGGGGAAAATGGCCAGTGAATACATATTAGAACAGTGTGTCTTGTAAGCATTGACTGAGTAAACATTTCTCTCCTGTTGATTTAATGATGAACTGCTGTATCAGTTATCATCAATAGTTCAAGTAAATAAGTATACCTGCACCATACTGTTCCTCATGGATATTGAGATATTGACACTAATATTGGTTGTGCTGAAATGTTAAAAACATAAATCCTACACATACATGTTACATTTTATGTGTTCATCATATTTGTTATGTAGTATGTTGATAATATACCGATATTCATCTACACATCACCCAAACTATTGATGACAAAAGCTTACTGAGGCACGGCGGCCGAATCGGTAGAGCACAGGGAGTTCACGAGTTCGGTTCCAGGTTGAGTCAAACCAAGGACTTAAACATTGATACTTCTCGCTTCCTTGCCTGGTGCTTGGCATTATTAGGATAGGGAAAGGACTGGTTAGCTCGGTGTCAGGATAATGTGGGGCAGCACTATAAAACCGTCATGAGTGCGTACTGTCACAAGTCGGTACCCCTCTTGATATGCCCTTAGATTTTGCTAGGATGTAAGACAACAACAAACGAAATCTTGCGTTATCTCGCGTCACAGGATGGCGTTTGATCTATTCAATGGCGCCCACATTCGCTATATATAGCGCCCCCGATGAGTCCCCTCGTTGTCGCTCTGAGCCTCCACCCAACAGGCAGGTGGGTGTACTCTACTACAGCTTCACTACCGGTACTAGCGCTTCAGTTTGATATATATATATGTAGGCAATATATATTATGTATATTTTTATATTATATATATATATATATTACATATAATATATATATATATTATACACATTATATATATTTGTATATATATTATATACTCTATATATTATATTACATATAATATATACATACATTATACACATTATATATATGATATATTATATATACTATATATATATTTTATATATATTATAAATTATAAAAGCGTAAAAGCCGTGCTCCATGTGTACTTTAATACTTGATCCTGCAGAATACAACTTGAGTCCTCGGCCCATATGACTAATGGTTTAGAATAATAATAATAAAAACTAATTTTAATTAATTAGCAATTCATTGGAGTAAACAATGAAAGACATAATATATAACTATCACAATCAATTTGAGATCATTCTAAGGCAGCAGAGTCTTTTTGACTAAATTAGCTTTTATTTATATAGATATATTATATTATTATATACATTACATACATTATATACATTACATACATTACATACATTATATATATATTACGAATATTATATATATATTAGATGTAATATATATTATATGATATACATCTTATATAGTATATATAATATATATTATACATACTATGTATTATAATAATACCTACACAAATTGAATGGGACCGAGCACATCTGGATGGAGTTAATTGGCGGGAAAATATCCAGGTGGCGCTGGTGGTGATACAGACAAATGGAACGGAACAAGCGAAGTGAAAATGAAATACACGCAGATTGAAATACAATCCAGTCGTAGTAAATATCCGTAATAAAATATGTTAGTGCCTTGGTTATTTATATAGACATAATACATCTATATTTACATCATAAAATGGTTTGCGTGCACGCACTAGTCGAACTGAAGGGCGGGGTCGGCTGAAGCTAGCGGCAGTTCGGGCAGTCGCCCGGGGCACCATCAGCTAGGGGGCGCCACATAGAATTGTTAGGAATTCTAGACCAGTCTAGTATACTCGTATGGGTGCTATTAGATACGAGAGTGGGCCAAGAGCCACGCGACCCAGACCGAGGCTGGAGCCGGGAGAGGTTCAGGTAGCTCACTGCAGGTCCCCCGCGATCCAGGACGCTCCAACAGCACTTGAAACTAAAGTAAGGTAGATTATAACAATCAGCATAATTATATTTATCTTGGGAAAATGACAGAAGCTTAAACACATCGGACTATGCAACGTTAATCAACTGATATATCCTAGGGGGAAAAAGACGCGTCTTTATGTTAATTTGGTGCGTTTGGTGTTCTTTACTTTTTAACCAGGCGGGTACGGCCAAATGAGTTGAGCGTCAGTCTCCTGTTTTGGGATATCGCGGGATCTGAACACATGGGTTTGTTGGTTCGAACCCTGGTCAAGTCAAATCAATGACTTTAAAAATGTATACTTGTCACTTTCTAGCCAGGCGCTTGGCATTATTAGGATAGGACAAGGACTGGTTGGCTCAGTGTCAGGATAATGTAACTGAGTGGGATATCAGGTCATGGTGCTTGTGGCCTCGTCTCCCAGTTGGACAGCACTATAAAGTCACAAGTCAGTACCATTCCTGATATGACCGTAGATGTTGCTAGGACGTCAAACGACAACATACGAACAAACAACAATCTTTACTATTTATTAGACGGGTCACCCCTCCACCCCCGACTTCCCATTCCCACAATCCCTCCACCCCTCTGTTAACAGAGGCGCCATCTGGCAAGTGCATGAGTCCGCGACCATCATCGCCCAACACCCAAATGATCAAAGCGAGCTCCCCCGCCCCCGCCCCCGCCCGCCGCCATTCTCGCCCCCCAACATTGTTGAAAGGCAAAACACACAAAAATGGAATAAGTAAATAATAGCACCTTATGCAGTGCACTTCTCAACCACATTTTAGCCACAACGAGGCGGATGGTTGCATCTGTAAGGGTGACTGACGTCATGTAAGGCGGCGTGATGCTTATGTCGCTCTACTTTGTGTGAACAATATGGCTGTATATTCACTAAGCCTGCCCCCTTTCCCCTCCCCCCTCACCCCTGCAAACCCCAAGGCGGGATTGATTGAGCGGGGCGGGGGAGTGGTGTGTAGGTGGGGTGGGGTGTGGGTGATGTGTGGGGTGTGGGTGGTGGGTGGGTGGTGTGTGAAGTGGGTGGGTGGTGTGTGGGGTGGGGTGTGTGTGGTGTGTGGTGTGTGAGGTATCACTGTTTGTTCCCTAATCCGGCTCTGTTTTGTCGAATTATTAATGCTCGGCTGTAAATCAATGCGCCCGATAGATAGAATCCGTTATAGTGAGCTGCTCAAAGCTGATGGAGCCCGGTCCCGGCGAGCAGCTCGCGGGGGCGGGGGATCGGGCGGGGCCGGCGGGCTGGACTGGATGGGGCGGGGCCGGCAGGCGGGATGGGGCGACGGGCAGGACGGGGCGGGGCGGGGCAACACAGGTGGGGTACGGCGGGCTGGGGCACGGCGGGCGGGACAGGGGCGGGGAACGGCGGGCGGAGAATGGCGATCAAAGGGACATGCATGGGAAACAGCTGTGTTCTCCGTGTACACACCGAGGCGAGGCCCGGTGCACGGCACCTGGCAACGGACGCCTGTTTGCTGACAACGGGACGCTGCCGGCTGACACGGCCCACGGCCCGCTGGTGTCCGGGTGGTCTGATTGCTGACAACGGGATGCTGCCGGCTGACACGGCCCACGGCCCGCTGCTACCTGGGTGGTCTGATTGCTTACAACGGGACACTGCCAGCTGCCACACGGCCCGCTGGTGCCCGGGTGGTCTGATTGCTGACAACAGGATGCTGCTGGCTGACACGGCCCATGGCCCGCTGGTACGCGGGTGGTCTGATTGCTGACAACGGGACACTGCCGGCTGTCACATGGCCCGCTGGTGCCCGGGTGGTCTGATTGCTGACAATGGGACGCTGCCGGCTGTCACACGGCCCGCTGGTGCCCGGGTGGTCTGATTGCTGACGATGGGACGCTGCCGGCTGACACGGCCCATGGCCCACTGGTGTCCGGGTGGTCTGATTGCTGACAATGGGACGCTGCCGGCTGACATGGCCCGCTTGTATCCGGGTGGTCTGATTGCTGACAATGGGACGCTGCCGACTGACACGGCCCACGGCCGCTGGTACCCGAGTGGTCTGATTGCTGACAATGGGATGCTGCCGGTTGACACAGCCCACGATCCGCTGGTGTCCAGGTAGTCCGATTGCTGATAACGGGTGATCTGATTGCTGACAACTGAAGGAATGCGTGTCAGAGCTGCGTAAAGCTAGTATTTCACATATATATATGTGGTATGCGACAGACAATGGAAAACATGTCAATACAGTCGCTTTGATTCTTTTATTTGTTTGTTGTTTTGCGTCCTAGAAACATCTAAGGTCATATCAGGATAGGCACCGACTTGTGACTGTGTGCACTCATAGTGACTTTATAATGATGCCTCACTGGGAGACAAGGCCGATGGCACCATGACCCGATATCCCATTCACAGGGTTAGCAACCCTAACGGTTTCGCCTTAATGTGTACAATATTTTATGTCCCATCATCACCTTAAGGCGATCTTCCGGTTTTTCATTTTCCAACCTCATAGAAACAAATGTAGAAATCTATCACAGATGTGTCCAAAATGAACCACAGAGCATCTAATATTTGCATTTTTTCTGGGGGAGTACCCACTGTCCCCCCGATATACCATCCCTTCAAATCTTCCAAGTTTTTCATTTTCAAATGTTGGCAACCCTTCACACAGTCACATTATCCTGAGACTGAGCTAAGCAGTCGTCGTCCTATCATAGTAATGCCAAGCGCTAGGCTACGTACCGAAAAGTATCAATTTTATGTCAGTGGTTTGATGTCAGTGGGACAGGAAGCCCTGACCTTCTGCGTGGATCCCGGCCGAGTCAAACCAACGACTTGTCAAATTGATACTTGTCGCTACCTACCCTGGCATTAATAGGATAGGGCAAGGACTGGTTAGCTCAGTGTCAGGATAATGTGACTGAGTGGGATATCAGGTCATGGTGCTGGCGGCCTGGTCTCCCAATGGGGCAGCACTATAAAGTCACCATGAGTGCGCACTATCACAACTCAGTACCCATCCTTATATGACCGTATATGTTGCTAGAACGCAAAACCCAAACAAACAAACACACATCATTGTGATAGCGAACATCTGAGTGTCATTTGTAAGTGATAGTGTTTGCGCCCAAGTGAGCAGTCATTATACTGTGGTGACCTGCTCAGTACATGACCTTTGCATGCGTAGTGTCAGTTATCTGAGCGTGTGCTAATTACAGGGATGAAAGATCTCCGCGATTTCGCGGATTTCCGGGATTTTTCCTGTAGCTATAAGTGTATACTAATACATTGTGGCCTTCCTGATATGACCTTAGATGTTGCCAGGACATAAAACTCCAACAACCAACCAACCGATATGTTATTTCATGCTGCAGCACCATCAGCGTATACTAATATGTGGTGCAAAAGCCGCAGCACTAGCAGCGTATACTACTAATGCCTTCAACCGCCGCAGCAGGGTCAGCGTATACCGATATGTGGAGCAAAAGCCGCAGCACTAACAGCGTATACTACTAATACGTGCTTCTAACGCCGCAGCACTATCAGCATATACCGATATGTGGTGCAAACGCCGCAGCACTAGCAGCGTATACTACTAATACATGCTTCAAACGGCGCAGCACTATCACCGTATACGAATATGTATGAAATCCGACTTCTGGGAATGTTCACGGATGCCCTGACAATGCTGATGTGCGAAAAGGAAGAAAGCAAGGCGGGGGTGGAAAAAAGAGGCGTTTATTGAGGCGCCTCTGGCAACAGAGGGGGTAAAATGGCAACAGTGAACAAGCTCAGGAGGAGCAGGTACATGGTACAGGGAAGGTAAGGCTCATGAGGAGCAGAGAAAGAACAAGAGAGTCTATACAGGGCTCATAGGAGCAGAGGTAAAAGTTCATGTGAGGGGAGGGGGCGCCGAGGAGCCCTCCACCAAAACGGAGGAGAGGGCTCGAGGCGCGCCCGAGGGGGGGCGAGGCGGGGCAGATGTGCGCACACCGCCTCAGAGGTCAGGTTCCCTGTGTGGGCGGCGAGTGTCCGGGGCCTACGTCGACAGGGAGCGGGCGGCCAAAGAGAGAGGAGGCCCGCTCCTTGGAGAGATCTGGTGAGGAGCTCCGGCGAGGGTCGAGCAGGGGGGCAGCGAAGTCCTCAGGGCTGGGTGGGGTGGGGGTCGGGGTCGGGTCGGGCGGGTTGACGAAGGCGGTGTCGTGAAGGTCGGCGGCTGTGCTATCTGGGGAGGGTTCCTCGTGAGGCTGGGCTCTGTCTGAGGCGTGAGGTGCGAGGTGATGATCCCCGGCTCTGTCTGGGCGGCGTTTCGATCGGTGGTCGCTGGGGGGTTCTCAGTGGAGGTCGCGGGGCTGTCGGCAGTGGTGTGGGTGAGGCGCCGGGGAGGGCCCCCCGGGCCGGTTCTGCCGGAGCGGCCTGAGGGGCGGGGAGGGTGAGGGTCTCCACCCTCAGGAGGTCGAGGGCGACCGGGTCGTGCCACTCCTGGGGGAGCCTCCCGTCCGCTATCCAGGAAAACACCGTCTCGGAGTAGCGGCGGACGGTCGGCCAGGGGTAGAGGAGGTTGTCCCTCAGTATGGTGAGGTGATGGTGGTGTAGGCCCTGGACGGAGTGGGCGGGGAAGTCGGGGTGGTCGATGAGGGTGAGGAGGGCGAGGCTGTACTCGTCTTTAGTCGCCTCGCCCCTCTTCACCGGCTTCCTCTCGGGCCCCCTCTCCACGAGGTCTGAGGGGAAGATGTAGTCTGAGGGGATCCCTTGCCGCCTCACGGAGTGCCGCGCCTCGGCGGAAGCCAGTATCTCCCGCACGGCGTCGGCTGCGGATGCTGGGCTATGCTGGGGCGGCTCCTCGTAGTAGGTAGGCGTCGGAGCAGGGGCGGCTTGTCCGGCGAGGTGGTGGTACCGCTGGTACTGGGGGTGTACCGCCCCCGGCAGAGTCGCTTGAGGTGGGGGCGGGCGCCGGGCCCCGGCCGGGGCGCGCGCCCGAGGTGCCGGGGCGCGCCCGAGGTGCCGGGGCGCGCGCTGTGGTGTAGGTGAACTGGGGCCTTGGTGCAGGTGGGGGCGTCTCCGGCGAGGCTGGGGGCCCCCCCCCGACTCCAGGGCGTCGATGCGGGCATCGATGCGGGCGGTCGTCTCGCGCTGCTGGGTCTGGAGGCGCTGGATGGCCTCGATGATTGCCGTCGTGTCGGCGCCCGAGGTGCGGTCCGAGGGCGCCGAGGGGGACGCCGGGGCCGAGGAGGGTGAGGCGCCCCGCGGCGATCTTGAGGAGGGTCCCGGCGTGGCCAGGGCGGTCGCCCGGGAGCCCTTGCGGCCCCTGCCCTTGCCTTGTCCTGGCATGCTTGGAGCGGCCTGAGGGGTTGCAGCGGTCCGAGGTGGAGTCGGCGAGGTGAAGTCCAAACAGGAAAAAGGGCAGAGCGTGGAGGAGGGCTGGAAGGCGAATGACTGAGAGAGGCCGGCGGGCGGCCTTATAAGGGAGGGCAGGAGGGCGGTGACAGGTGAGGTGCGAAAGCAAGGCCGGGGGGAGGGGGAGGAAGAAAGCTGAGAGGCGGGCGTCGCGCGAGGTGAGAATGCTGCGCGACGACCGGGGAGGCGGGGGGAGGGTCTCTTCCTCTCCACACATCAAGCGCAATGCTTCGCATTACGACCAAGCCTATGGGACAACATCAGCATTTCCGCTTTTTTTCGCGGAGAACACTTTCATCCCTGTAATTAGTATGCTCGGTTCACTGTGTGCCTCTGCCACCTTTACGACTGGGCGTGAATTGTGTATAGGTGTTACTTGGTGATCTGAATGCCTTACTCACTGTGGCCCCTCCGGCTGTTACAAGCGCATATATCACGTGACCAGTGTAGGCTACCGTACAAATTATAGTTTCTTGTTGTTTTACGTCCTAGCAACATCTAAGGTCATATCAGGACAGGTACCGACTAGTGACAGTGCACACTCATGGCGACTTTACAGTGCTGACCCACTGGGAGACCAGGCCACCAGTACCATGACCTGATATCCCACTTAGTCATATTATCCTGACACTGAACAAACCCGTCCTTGCCCTAACGTATTATTGCCCTAACGTATTATTGCCGAGTGTCAGACTAGGAAGCAAAAAGGATCAATTTTTAAGTCATCGGTTTGACTCGACCATGTGTTCGGATCCCTCGATCTCCCAAAACAGGAGACAAATGCTCAACTCATTCGGCCATCCCGTCCTATAGACCGGTAGGCGTGGATGGAATGATTGCATCAGGGACCCTAGATAGTGTAGTAGTCTGCACTACCCACTCAGATAATGAACCTCATAGACAAGTAGGCGTGGGTAAGGTGGTGAGATCAGGGAACCTATGTGGTGTAATGGTTAGCACACTGTCCCCAATTGCAAGAGATATAGGTTCGATTCCCACTATAGGTTCAATATTTCCCATTTACATCACCACCACGACACTGGGGCCGTGACCAGGATCCTATACAAGCTACATGCTTTATGGTATTTGAACCTACCCTGTGTATCTATATGTAAGTGCGTTGCCTGTATGTGTGTAATTGTAAGCATTACATTACCATGAGGATGGTTTTAGTGTAGTAGCTGCAACCTCTTTTTGCTTTTCAAGGAGGTCAGTGACCACTGAGAATCACTTTGCGAATATTTTGAGACCATTTTGCGACTACTTGCTGCCTCTTTGCGACCAACCTTTTTTTTGTGATCGCCAAGTGGTCGCTAACGGTTGCAAGCAATAAGGTGACTAGGGTAAAAACTGGCTAGACTTCCTGCTGGAATAGCCGATTCGGCGTTTGTTGGTTGGTTTGTTGTTGTACCCTGGCAACATCTAAGGTCATATCAGCACGGGTACCGACTTGTGACAGTGCACACTTATGTGCACCTTTATAGTGCTACCCCACTGGGAGACCAGGCCGTTAGCACCATGACCTGATATCCCACTCAGTCACATTATCCTGACACTGAGCCAACCAGTCCTTGCCCTATCCTATTAATGCCAGGCTAGGTAGTGACAAGTATCAATTTGACAAATCGTCTGCCAAGCGCCAGACTAGGAAGCGACAAGTATAAATCTGTAAGTCGTTGGTTTGACTCGACCAGGGTTTGAACCAATGTGTTCGAATCCCGCGATCTACCAAAATCGGAGACGGGAGCTCAACTGCTTTTGCCATCCCGTCTGGTCTCTCGGCTTTGGTTGGCTGGTTGGTTGGTGGGTGTCTGCTTACCTTCTTCACCGCCTACAGCATCAGCACAACCCGCTCCATGCAGTTGCACTGACACGATAATAATACTGACAAATGCCTGCGGAGATTTGCGTCTGGTACTCTCCCCTCCCCTCACACACACACACATAATGCCCTGATTTACCGCCACCATCTTTTCGCCGCCATTTTGCCACGCGACACCCAACCACCACCAACAATGACTAGCTCTCTCGTATTCCTAACCACCGCCAAGCGAGTCATCCAGTCACTGACGTCGGTTTCCGGCGTGAAGGGATTTTGTTTGTTTGTTTTGGGGGTTTTATGCGATACCAACATCTAAGGTCAAATCAGGAATGGTACCAATTTGTGGCAGTGCTTACTCATATCGACTTTATAGTGCTGCCTCACTGCGAGTCCAGGCACCATAACACAATTTACCACATTACCATGATACTGAGCTAACCAATCCTAGCACTATCCTATTAATGCCGAGTGCCAGGGTAGGTAGCGACAAATGTCAATTTTGTAAGTACTTGGACCATGGAACCGACTTTAGATGGTCCATTTAGGGAGGTGGGCGGTTTAGGGAGTTAAAATATTGTTACAATCGTATTCTATGGCCGATCGTTCGGGACCCAAATAAAGTGCTCAATATAGGGGAGTGGTCGATCTAATGAGGTGGTTTATTAGAGAGGGTTTACTGTATACATGTGTATATGTATGTATGTATATATAGTAAAAACCTGTCTAACCCACCACTCCACAGATCGACCACTCCCCTATATCGATCGCTTTATTTGTGTCCCAAACGATCGCCCATACACTACCATTGTAATAATAAAATAAACTCCCTAAACCGACCACCTCCATAAATGGACCATTTAAAGTAGGTCACATGGTCGCTCGATTTGCAGAGACGTTACTGTTTGTATATATACATATTATATATATATACAGTAAAACCTCCCTATACCGACCCCTCCACATATCGACCACTCCCCTATATCGATCGCTTTATTTGGGTCCCAACAATACCATTGTAAGGATATTGTCATGGGGGTGATGAAAATGGGAAATATTGCGCCTAGAGTGGGACTCGAACCCACATCTCTTTGCATTCCGGGCCAGTGTGCTAACCATTACACCACCTAGGCTCCCTGATATCAACACACTACCCATGCCTACCTGTCTATGTGGTTACTTGCCTGAGAGGTCAGTGCAGACCACTACACTCGTCCCCCTGGAATTGTAAGTCTTTTAATGCTTACAATTACATACATACAGGCAATGCACTAACACATACATACACAGGGTAGGTTCAACAACCATACAGCGCATAGCTTGTACAGGATCATGGTCACGGCAACCAGTGTCATGGGGGTGATGAAAATGGGAAATATTGCGCCTAGAGCGGGACTCGAACCCACATCTCTTTGCATTCCGGGCCAGTGTGCTAACCATTACACCACCTAGGCTCCCTGATATCAACACACTACCCATGCCTACCTGTCTATGTGGTCACTTGCCTGAGAGGTCAGTGCACACTACTACAATATTCTAACTCCCTAAACCGCCCACCTCCGTAAATGGACCACTTAAATTAGGTCCCATGGTCGGTCGATTTAGAGAGGTTTTACTGTGTCGTGGGGGTGATGAAAATGGGAAATATTGCGCCTAGAGCGGGACTCAAACCCACATCTCTTTGCATTCCCGGCCAGTGTGCTAACCATTACACCACCTAGGCTCCCTGATATCAACACACTACCCATGCCTACCTGTCTATGTGGTCACTTGCCTGAGAGGTCAGTGCACACTACTACACTCGTCCCCCTGGAATTGTAAGTCTTTTAATACTTACAATTACATACATACAGGCAATGCAGTAACACATACATACACAGGGTAGGTTCAACAACCATACAGAGCGTAGCTTGTATAGGATCATGGTCACGGCAACCAGTGTCATGTGGCTCCTTGCCTGAGAGGTCAGTGCAGACCACTACACTCGTCCCCATGGAATTGTAAGTCTTTTATTGCTTACAATTACATATATACAGGCAATGCAATGCACTTACATACACAGGGTAGGTTCAACAACTATACAGCACGTAGCTTGTACCGGATCATCGTCATGGCAACCAGTGTCATGAGGGGTAATGAAAATGGGAAATATTGCGCCTAGAGCAGGACTCGAACCCACATCTCTTTGCATTCCATGCCAGTGTGCTAACCATTACACCACCTAGGCTCCCTGATATCAACACACAACCCACACCTACCTGTCTATGCGTCCCCTTGCCTGAGAGGTCAGTGCAGACGACTACAACTGTATATATAGGGAGAGTGTGCGTGTGTGTGCCTGAGTGAGTAAAGACCAGATGGCTGGCATACCTGCACCCCGGGATGAAGTGAGCCTCCTTGTCCGGCCGGTAGGGGATGAAGCTCCCTTCAGATGGTGATCTGGGCCCTGACGTCTGATACACAGCTGTGCATACGTTACACTTTGGGGGGCTCCGCCGGGGCGGGGCCGCCATTGATCCCGGCCCTGCGCACCGGGCGCTCATTTACATACGTATCGACACTCATTAGACAGGCGCCGGCCTGGGACCCCTTCTCACCCCTCTTTGAGGCAGTGTCCACCGCTCCATCTACAACCTATATATTATGACCAGACGGGATGGCCGAATGAGTTGAGCGTCCATCTACCATGTTGGTGGATCATGGGATTCGAACGTACGGCTTCGGACCCCAGTCGAGTCTCACTAATGACTTAAAAATTGATACTTGTCACTTCCTAGCCAGGCACTTGGCATTATTAGGATGAGGCAAGGACTCGTTGGCTCGGTGTCAGGGTAATGTGACTGGGTAGGATATCAGGTCATGGTGCTGGTGGCCTGGTCTCCTAGTGGGGCAGCATTATAATGTCACCAGGAGTGTGCACTGTCACAAGTCGGTACCCGTCTTAGATGACCTTAGTTGTTGCCAGGACGTAATGCTCCACCAACCGACCAACAACCTGGGCTCTAGCTATTCAGTCACCAGGCTCGCTTGGTGAATTGGTTGCCATGACACTGGAAGGAGCGCCGGTGTAGCAGGAAATCGCAAATCCCTGGACATCACACCCCCCGGGGTTTGCGATTTCCTAGGAAATCACAAACCCCCCCTGGAAATCGTAAACCCCCATGCTTTGTAGCATTTATCACCCCAAGCATGGCAGCTATATGTTTGATTTTGAACTTCTATTCTATCAGATCTGGGGGGATGAAATGGATTCAAGGAGGATCAAGATGGATTAATCCTAATGAAAACATCTTTGCCATAATCCAGTTTGTAATTCCGACCGCGCATGTGCTGAAAATGGTAGCCTGGTCCCCTGGCCTTTATTCATGTCAGCGTCATGTAGGATAATGATACAGATAGTTGTACTGGATTTTCTTAATGATATAGTTTAGTATCTTTTACAGCAATTGACCTGTTCCCCTAGCCTTCTTGTGAGTGATCGCAGTGAATATGTGACAGGCATGAAATTAAAAATAATCAATTAATCCATCTTGTGAGGGATCCCCCTTATATAAAAATAAATAAGGCTTAATCATGCTTACATAAATACAATTTTTACAATAGACCGGTTCGTAATTCCAGCGTCACTGTGCATTGTGGGAATTTTAAAAGCAAAACAAGCCTGCACAAAGCACATGTGCTTTGCTTTAAGTCTGCCAAACATGGGACATTTGCGATGTCCAGGGGGGATATGTGATTTCCTAGGAAATCGCAAACCCCCATGCCCATATATGGTATGGGGGTTAGCGATTTCCTGCTACACCGGAAGCCCTGGAGCTATTCCCCTAACCCTGGCTGGCTCACCTCACACGGCGTGAGGTGGGTTGGTTGGTTGGTTGTTGGAATTTTACATCCTGGCAACACCTAAGGTCACCCTGACCCACTCAGTCACATTATCCTGACACTGAGCTAACCAGTCCTTGGCCCTATCCTATTAATGCCGAGCCCCAGGCTAGGAAGCAACAAGTATCAATTTTATAAGTCATTTGTTTGACTCGACCGGGAACCGCACTCCCGATCTCCCGCATGCGAGGGTGGCGCTCTACCGATTCGGCCACCGCACCTGGTGCTTGTGGAGGGCCGGCTGGGACCGAGCTCAACAGACTATTTTCCTTTTCCACTGAGCATGCGCAGTGAGCTCCTCCTACGTACAACATTAGTTCTTGCCATTACCACCAGAGGGCTTGTTGGTGGTGATGGAAATTATCTGTAAAGCCTTTTTTTTCTGACAGAGCAAGCAGCAAAGTGATCTGCTACCCAAGAGTCTTAGTTATTTGATTGCTTTAAGTTTAAAACAGTGCGTTTGTGGTGGAAATCCTCTATAAGGCACCTTTTCTGACAGGGCATGTTACACAGTGATCTGCTACCCACACTTAGTCCTCCCATTGCTTTCAGACAGCATAGTGGTGGTGGTGGTGGTGGAAAGCATCTATTAATAACAAGGCCTTCGAAATTCTTGAAAAGTTGTAAACTTCATTTTCCCCATTTAAAGGCCTTGACAAGTCTTGAATTTAACCTATTTTGGGTAATTAGTCTTGAAAAGCCTTGAATTCCATTAACCTGTCCCTACTGATCTAATTTAGTCCGAAATCGCCATTTGCCATTGTTTTTCCCCCCTGAAATCCAAATGAAAATAGTCTTGAATTCCTCTCAAAAACAGCCTTGAAATGCCTTGAAATAGCATTGAATTCATATGTGTACGGACCCTGCTATGTGGAACAGGCACGTCCTGCAAGCACAGCTCCTTGTTTACGTCACACTGCCCATATACACACCTGCATCTGAGATTAAAGTGGCGCAGCGACACGACTTGTTATCGGGGCCCTCTGGAAGTGCTCAGGGCGAGTACCGGACATGCGCAGAGTAGATAGTGGGCTGGGCGCCGGGGAGGGGGGGGGGGCGTGGTGTGTGGGAGGGGGGAGGGGGCGAGGGTGGTGTTTGTTTGGTGAGGAAGGGAGTGTCAGATGGATTGGTTGGTTGGTTGTTGGAGTTTTCCGTCCTGGCAACATCTAAGATCATATCAGGATGGGTACCGACTTGTGGCAGTGCGCACTGATGGCGACTTCATAGTGCTGCCCCACTGGGAAACCAGGCCGCCAGTAGTGTGCATGGTGTAGAGTTGGAGTATGGTGTGGATGGTTTAGAGATGGGGTGCAGTGTAAATGGTTTAGAGAGCGGTGCAGTGTGAATGGTGTAGAGTTGGAGTGCAGTGTGAGTAGTGTAAAGTTGGAGTGCAGTGTGCGTAGATGCAGTGTGTGGTGGTAGAGTTGGCATGCAGTGTGACTGGATGCAGTTTGTGGGGTAGAGTTGGCATGCAGTGTGCATGAGGGTGCAGTGTGGATGGTGTAGAGCTGGTGTGTAGTGTGCATGGAGTGCAGTTTGTGGGGTAGAGTTGGAGTGCAGTGTGCGTCGATGCAGTGTGGATGGTTTAGAGTTGGTGTGCAGTGTGCATGGAGTGCAGTTTGTGGGGTAGGGTTGGAGTGCAGTGTGCGTCGATGCAGTGTGGATAGTCTAGAGTTGGTGTGCAGTGTGCATGGAGTGCAGTTTGTGGGGTAGAGTTTGAGTGCAGTGTGCATCATTGCAGTGTGGATGGTCTAGAGTTGGTGTGCAGTGTGCACGGAGTGCAGTTTGTGGGGTATGGTTGGAGTGCCTGTGTGCGTCGATGCAGTGTGGATGGTCTAGAGTTGGTGTGCAGTGTGTATGGAGTGCAGTTTGTGGGGTAGAGTTGGAGTGCAGTGTGCGTCGATGCAGTGTGAATGGTCTAGAGTTGGTGTGCAGTGTGTATGGAGTGCAGTTTGTGGGGTAGAGTTGGAGTGGAGTGTTTGTCGATGCAGTGTGGATGGTCTAGAGTTGGTGTGCAGTGTGCATGGAGTGCAGTTTGTGGGGTAGAGTTGGAGTGCAGTGTGCGTCGATGCAGTGTGGATGGTCTAGAGTTGGTGTGCAGTGTGCATGGAGTGCAGTTTGTGGGGTAGAGTTGGAGTGCAGTGTGCGCGGAGTGTAGCGTGGGTGTGTAGGTGCGTCGGTGAGGGGAGGGGGTAGAATTGGTGCGTTCTCTGCTCGCATCGGTTGTGTTGTGTTCAAAGTGAAGCCGACGTAGCTATTTACCCCTCATTAAGCCACCCAGCGCCGACCTGGAGCTACCTGCCATGGTGGCTTACAATTAGCCGCTTGACTCAAAAGTGTTGGCTCGCAGAGAGATGATGGTTGGTTGGTTGTTGGAGTTTTACGTCCTGGCAACATCTATATACTTATCTATAATAGTATTATATTCTAAGTCGTCTACTGCACTGATTTATTATTAATAGCTCATCGACTATGCAACCGGCCCGATTGTGTCACCCCCTACTGCAAACGTGGTAAAATATATATATATATTGCGGGCAGAGTGACTGCGATATATATATATTTTACCTCGGTACTACGCCTCTGGCTACTCTTAGTCCATGGAGAAGAAAGCACATCCAGGTCCATCAATTAGCATAATCAACTTACAACAGGAGGACATTTGTGAGTAGCTCCGGCAGTTTTCTACATTAACTACAAAACCAACCAGGTTAGTATCTTATAAACTGGATACGTTGGTTCAGTTCATGTTAGCATCCACGTACAAAAGGTTTTGAAACTTTTACATAAGTTATTACTGTTTTACAGCTTAATTACGATTGTATTAGTTTGGCAGGAGCCGGTAGATCGATATGATTAATTCCTGGGTTTCTCTGAGATTCCCCAATTATTATTATTAATAAGGCATACCTCCGAATTCTATAGTATTTTCTGCATCTTGTTGGCGAAGAAAGCCACATGTGGGAGAAGTTTATAGGACAGAGGGTGTGGGAGGTTACCTCTACACTGGTCCCTACCCCTCGTTTGGATCGGTATTCCTTCCCACCATCCTATGACTGTCGATTAACCACATGCCTGTGTTAAAAACTATTTTAGCGCGATAATACACACCGCGTATAATTATACTCTAATTATCTGTGTGATATTCAATTGAGTAATGCCTCACCACATTTTGGTTTTACTCACAGTCTCCGAGCCATGGCTACGAAGCGGAGTAAGGCAGAGCCATCTCAGGCGCTCAGTGAAGACGATGAATCCTCACCGCTGGCATAGAGGCAACGGTCGAGAGATTCCGATGAGGCAGGGTGGGGTCTGAGCTCGACCCCAATCCAGTCGACCTAGACAAGCAGGTTGCATCTCTGGTGCAGCGAAAAATGGAGGAAATGCTTCTCTCAAGGATGGCGACCAGGAAAGGTAGGACACCGAAAACACAGGATTCAGATTAATACGAGTGGGAGGATCTTTCCCAGGATCAGGCCTAGTCTTACGACGAGTCAGAAGAGGAGGTGGTTGTGGCTGTCAAACACAAGAAAAAAATACACTCATCAGATGGGGATGAGGACACAAGGGCGTGCAGAAAGAAGCTGCATGTGAAGAAGAGCAAGAAAAAGACCAAGAAGAGGAAGAAAAGTAAATTCTCTTCTTCTGGCTCCTCATCCGAGTCATCCTCGATGAGTTCGGACTCTGACATGAAGCACGCGGGGAAATACACAAAGCTAAATGGGAAAGAGATGAAGAAGTGTAAAGTGTTACGGCGTAAGAAAATCCACATAGCTACGCTTATGAGGAAAACAATGCAAGGGCACTTCAACACATTCAAGCCAGCCAAGGTTATCATGAAGTTGGCCGAAAAATGCATGGGAATCAAAGGAATCCCTGAGTCTGCCATCAAAGAGGTGGACTCGGATGTCAGGCTGAGTGAGGATCGCAAAAAGTTCGAAGTAGTCCTACATACATTACACAAAGGGGTACGTTCAGCACCCCTCGGCCATTGCACCATTGCAGGATGATGGCTGAGAATAAGTTCTCATCGCTGTGCGAGGAGATAAATGGAGGAATTGCGCTGCTGACGGCAATGAGCAATTCAGTTTCCTACAGACGTTTTGAAAACGTCTTCAAGGCAGTCTGCACGGATGCAGGCAAGGAGGTCAAAGAAGGTCCTCAACAATGACGGGAAGGAAAATACCTTATTCCTTTGCCCCCTAGCCCATTAAGGGAAAGCCACTGGACAAAACTAAGATGTTCAGTGGACAACTGCAACACTTGTTCAAACAAGTGGAGACTGGTTCCAAGTGTGGAAAACATATGGAAATGGACAAAAAGAAGTCCGCAGACACAAATTCTACCCGCTTCAAGAAGACAAGACAGGATTTTTTAAACCGGCAAACTGGACAATGAGGAGGCCAGTTCGGAACGAGTTTCAACTTCCAGGCCAGGGGAAGGGGCCAAAGGCAGTCATTCGGCTGGAACAACGAGAACAGACCCTTCAAGAGGGAGTTCAACACACAGAAGCCGTTCTCCTGCCCAGGGAACAAATAGAGGTGGCTACGCAAACACCAGTAAGCGTTTTTCAGGCTGGTAACCTCAAAAATTGCCTACCGGAATGGAATAACATTACAGAGAATTTAGCTATCCTTAGTCTAGCGGAAGGTGTAAGAATAGCCTTGATAGAGGGACCTATACAAAATAGCATAACTTTCCCTTACCGATTTCATGGTTCAGAACGCGAGGCATTAGATAAACAGGTAATTAAATTCTGTGAAAAAGGCATCATAGAACCAGCACTACATGTAGCTGGGGAATTCATATCTAATATTTTCTTGAGACCCAAACGAAATGGGAATGTAAGACTAATTTTAGATCTAATATTATTAAACAAATTTGTAGAATACAAACATTTTAAGATGTTTTCATTAGACACAGCTAGAGCCTTAGTAACACTCTTGCTAGCCAGTGCGGATCTCAAAGATGCTTGCTGTCCACACATTTTCACAAGGTTACTTAAACCAATATTTTCACAGATGGCTAGCGAAGGACATATTATGTTTCCATATATAGATGACTCATTTATTATGGCACAAACACAACAACAATGACAAACAGCAGTAGACAAATTATGTGAGACATTTAAATAATATATAAAATTAGGTTTCCACATACATAAAACTAAATCAGTTTTAACACCAACAAAGAAGTTAAAGTTTCTGGGATTCTTTATTGACACCACAGAAATGACCATTTCATTAACAGAACAAAAAGCTGATAAATTTACAACAATAGCAAACCAATTATTACAATTGAACAAACCAAAGATATGACAAGTCGCAATACTGATAGGAATCATGATAGCATATGCACCAGCTATTCTTTATGGTACGGCTCATATCAAATCGCTAGAAATAGATAAGAACTTGGCATTGGCTCACACAAAAGATAAATTTGAACGGCCCATGATGATTTCGTTAGATGGTCAAAAAGATATTATGTGGTGGTTGTCACACATTAACAATTCGCCCAATCCAATTAAAATGGGAGAGCCCAACACTACAATCTCTACAGATGCTTCACAAGAAGGATGAGGGGCTCACAGAGACCAACAGGCAACAGGTGGTCGATGGATGGAAGATGAAATCTCCGATGACATAAATGTACTAGAACGTAGAGCTATCTAGGATTACGTAGTCTAGTTCACTTACCTAGAAATCATGTAAGGGTTTTAACAGATAACACAACAGCTATGGCTTACATACATAATATGGGAGGGACTCGTTCCAAACCATGCAACTATATGGCCAGACTTATTTGGGACTTGGCAGAGGAACGCGAGATATGGCTAATTGTAGCACACATTCCAGGCAGTCAAAATACTTTGGCTGACAAGAAGAGCCAACATTTTCACAACCATTTAGAATGGACGCTGACATTTGTTTTAAATGGGGCAAACCGGAAATTGACTTATTCGCATCACGCACTAACAAAAAGTTACCTAAATATGTATCTTGGCATCCAGAAACAGAAGCCTGGCGAGTAGATACATTTTCATTAATTTGAAATAATAAATTCTATTACATATTCCCACCATTCAGCATTATCAGCAGAGTGGATCACTCACACGCAGTACTGATAGTACCAGCATGGCACACAGAACCATGGCTAGCGGCAATAACATTAGCAGCAAAAGATGTGCTCAGGTTCCCATGAGAAAGGAACAACCTACAACATCAGGGACCACTAACAGTCTATCGAGTCGTCTCAACAACACCCCTTTTGGCATTCCTTTTCTAAGAAAACATTTAGAACAATATGGTTTCGACAAAATTACACAAGAAAGACTCATTTCACACATGTGGAGGAAAGGAACGATGAAATTATACACAAGTTATTTAAAGAAATGGGGACTTCATTGTCTGCTTAAAGGAGTCAAACCATTAAAACCTACAATATCCCAAATAGTAAGATTTCTAAGAATATTAGAAGATGAAGGGTTAGGATTTGGTGCAATTAATGCAGCAAGATGTGCACTTTCCATTATTCTACCAAGGATAGATGGACAAATGATTGGAAAGCATCAGGTAGTACATTGGTTCATTAGATCAGTGTATGAAAGAAACCCATCCAAACCCAAATATAATAGGTTTTGGGATGTAGCTATAGTATTTAAATTATTCAAGTCATGGCCTAGTAATGAACATTTATCAATGAAGGAACTAGGATTTAAGTTAGCAGCGCTATTACTGCTAGTGACAGGACACAGAGGCCAAACCATTGTGGCACTCTCACTCGATGGACTAGAGATAGATAAGGATGAGGCACCATTTGGTTTAGAGACATTACTAAAGTCGAAGCGCACGGGGGACCCACTTTCCACAGTACATGTAAATAGTTTCCGGAAGATAAACGGTTATGTATAGTTTCAGCCATTAGGGCTTATGTATCCAAGTCACGCGGAATAAGGAACAGCTACTAATCAGCTTTATCAAACCGCATAAAGTTATCTTGAGAGACACACTCGCAAGATGGACCATCAAGGTTCTTAAACAGGCAGGTGTCAATACTGGATGCTACACATCCCACTCAACACGTGGAGCCATGGTCTCTAAGGCAAGACAATTAGGAATCTCAGTAAAGAGAATCCTTGCACACATGGGGTGGAAGACGGCTAGATGGTTTGCAAAACATTACAACAAATGACTAGAAAAGCCAGGCGACCTGGCGGCTCGCCTAGTCAGCAACTGAAGACGGGTGAGAAACAAAATTAATATGTTGCACTAAAAAACAATAGTATGATTACAACATTAAGTATAAAAGGATAAAAAATGAGATTACGTAAAATTCTCCCTGGACTATGTGTAGCCAGAGGTGTAGTACCGAGGTAAAATAGTATAGTTATACAAATCTTACCTGGGTACAGATGATGGATAACTGGTGTTTTCCCAAGGTACTAGCCTCAGATAGTTGTGGGAACAGGGCCTGCCCACCCTACCTGTCCACAACTATCACGTTTTGCGAGAACCAAAACGAAAACACAAAAGTATCCACACAAACTAAGATAATTTTTTATCCTATAAACTATGTAAAGGATTGCTGGACCCAGATGTGCTTCCTTCTCCCTGACCCAGGACTATCCGAGGCTAGTAGCTCGGGAAAACACCAGTTATCCATCATCTGTACCAAGGTCAGATTTGTATAACTATACTATGTATATATATATGTATATATCTGTAGTATAAGAATTTATACAAATATTATTTAGATGGAACCCATCGCGAATTAACTTGTGTGTGCTAGATTCGAACCCGTGACCCTCACGCCGGCACGCCGGTTATGTGGGTATATATATATATATATATATATATATATATATATATATAAATTTGTGTTAAATCTTCAAAGCGAATGGGTAAGTTCGGGCGGGTCAGCTCCGGAAGTGACGGTGGTGCCGATAGACCCACAGCAAACAATATATAGACCGAGTGTAAATATCACAAATTAGTATACCACAGAGGAATAAATAATTAAAAGAGCAGCACCACCAATTGATATGCGTATAATACTTATATATATATAATATATGTATAATATATCTATATATAGCCAGATACTGCTGCGAAATGGATGCGGTACGCTGCTGTGTGTATAAGATAGGATATCGGCGGTGTGTGGATGTGGGTGTATGGAGGGATTGATGATGATATCCAACCACCTTGACATACCCACGTCGACCCCCCCCCCATCCCCTCCCCCAGCCCCCATCATCACCAGACACGCCGGCAGGACACCGCCTGTGCCCATCAGACCTTGTCACCGCCCCGGTGTCCCCTGCTTCGACGAGCCGCCGCCAGGGGCTTCTACGCCACAACCGGGCGGCTGCCAAAGGGAAAAGTCCTGTCTAAGTATATCCACTTCCGGTATGGCCTTGTTGACTACCCCACACATCCACACACCCACACACCCACACACCCACACACCCACCGGTCACAACTATCCGTCATCACCCGCCACCTACCGGCGTCTACCATCAACCAGATAGAAGATTTCCACCACCAA
Organism: Branchipolynoe longqiensis; assembly: GCA_030323885.1. Taxonomy (NCBI): domain Eukaryota; kingdom Metazoa; phylum Annelida; class Polychaeta; order Phyllodocida; family Polynoidae; genus Branchipolynoe; species Branchipolynoe longqiensis. Next base: position 85,915,959 of record CM059189.1, read on the forward strand.
ACAAACTCGCTCTCTGAGTGTGTGTGAGTCTGAGTTGCAGCTCGCTGAGCAGCTTGTTCAGTACCTACCTCCTTCCAGGATTTCCACCACTGATCGGGCGAGGTGCCCGAATCGGTAGAGCGCAGGCCTCGAGTGTGGGAGATCGGGAGTTCGGTTCCCGGTTGAGTTTAGCCAATGACTTATCAAATTGATAATTACCGCTTCATAGCCAGGTGCTCAGTCAGCAGAGGTGGTGTTACCAAATAAAAAACGAGAGACAAAGCAATCATGGATGACGCAAACCATACTAGAAAAGATGGCAGAAAGGAAGAAAGTGAAAACCACTGATCCACCTAAATACAAACACCTGAAGAATGAAATAGAAGATGAATGCAAAAAAGCTAAAGATGAATGGTGGAATAAGAAGTGTGAAGTAGTGGAACAACTTGAGTCTCAACATCGTTCAAGAGAGATGCACAAGAAAGTGAAAGAGATAACAGGTCAAGGATACAGACAGAGAAGCAGTAAATGTATCAAGAACAAAGACGGCAAAATGCTCTTTGAAGAAGATGAAATAAAGTCCAGATGGGAAGAATATGTAAATGAACTATACAATGATGACAGAGGGAACCCACCCACAATTGAGAAAGAAGATGGGAATATTATATTAGTATCAGAGGTTGAGAAGGCTATCAATGATCTAAAGGCAGGTAAGGCTCCTGGAAGTGACCAGGTAACATCAGAAATGATAAAAGGACTAGATGAAGTGGGGATTCAAATCATTCATAAGCTAGTAACTGACATCTATGAGACTGGATTTATACCATTGAATATGAATGAATCCATATTTGTACGACTCCCAAAGAAGCTAAAACCAACATTGTGTACTGAGTACAGAACACTAAGCCTGATGAGTCATATGTTGAAGATGATCCTGAAAATAATTTTACTGAGAAACAGACAGAAAATTGAAGAACAAATCAGTAACGTACAAAGTGGGTTTATATCTGGAAGAGGTACACGTGAAGGGATTTTCAATATGAGAATGATTTGTGAACGTTATTGTGAAGTGAACCAGGATGTTTATGCCTGCTTTATTGACTATGAGAAGGCCTTCGACCGAGTCAATCATGAACTGTTAATCAAATGTTTACAAGATATTGGTGTCAATGGCAAAGACATTAAACTAATTGTGAACTTATACTGGACACAACGTGCATTTATAAAAATGGAGCAGGGCCTATCGGATGAAGTTATGATTAAACGAGGAGTTCGACAGGGGTGTGTATTGTCACCATGTCTATTTAACCTGTACACAGAGATGATTTTCAGACACATTGAAGATTGCAAGGGAGTGACAATAGGTGGCATGAACGTCAACAATCTTAGATATGCCGATGACAGTGTAATACTAGCAGACAGTGAGAAAAACCTACAAGATATAGTGAATAGAATCAATAAAGCTGGAATACTATTCAACATGAAGATGAATGCCAGGAAGACCAAAACAATGGTTATAAGTAAAAAGACAGATAAACCAAATGTCAATATAACCATAGATGGCACAAACATAGAACAAGTATCCGAATTCATATATCTCGGACAAAAGATTACAAATGATGGGAGATGTGAGGAAGAAATTAAAAGAAGGATAACAATAGCCCGAACAACATTCTCCAAAATGTATAGAGTGTTAACATCAAGTAAGATATTAATACAAACAAGGAAGCGTATTCTTCAGTGTTATGTGTGGTCTACTCTAATGTATGGGGCAGAGACATGGACAATCTCTAAGAAAATGTACAAACGTTTAGCAGCATTTGAGATGTGGACTTATCGAAGGATGATGAAAATATCATGGACAAAGAAGATCACCAACAAAGAAGTTCTCAGAAAAATTAAAAATAAGAAAAGCTTGTTTGCCACTATACAGACAAAGAAACTTATTTATTTTGGCCACATCATTCGTCAGAGTTCAATATACCGTACATTGTTGGAAGGGAAGGTGAATGGCAGCAGAGGGAGAGGGAGACCAAGAACATCATGGTTTACAAATATTTCACAGTGGACAGGCTTGAATTATTCACAGTCTATCAGAACAGCACAACATCGGGACAAGTGGAGAACCATTGCATCCAACCCTCGACTAGAGGATGGAACTATTGATTGATTGAGCCAGGTGCTCGGCATTATTAGAATAGGGCAAGGACTGGTTGGATCGGTGTCAGGATAATGTGACTGAGTGGCATAACATGGCATGGTGCTGGCAGCGTTGTCTCCCAGTGGGGCAGCACTATTAAGACACACTGTCACAAGTCTGTACCCGTGCTGATATGACCGTAGATGTTGCCAGGACTTAAAATTCCAACAACGAACCAACCAACAAAGACAGAGGTCACAGAGGCGGAGCGATAAGTTAAAGGTCCCAGCCATTCTTTGGTGGTCGGGGATTTTTCCTCCGACTGTTTGATACTAAACTAGCTGCGGCAGGTCTGGGTGTCTCATTAGGCATTCCATTATTGTATATCGTCATTGTTCCCGTGGTCGTGTTGCGTCTGGGGGGATTGGAGGGTTAAATGGCCAGTTGGAGCAGGACCTGTGTCTGGAATACAGTAGCCAGCAGTCAAGTCTCGTAGAAGCCGTTCATTATAGTTATAGTTGGTTTGTTGTTCGATGTCTACGTCCTAGCAACATCTAAGGTCATATCAGAATGGGTACCAACAGTGCGCACTCATGGCAACTTTCTAGGGCTACCAACACCATGACCTGATATCGCACTCAGTCACATTATCCTGACACTGAGCCAACCAGACCTTGCCCTATCCTATTAATGCTTACTGCCAGGCATGAAACGATAAGTACCAATTTTGTAAGTCATTGGTTTGACTGGACTGGAAATCGAACTCCCGATCTTCCGCATGGGAAACCTGCACTCTACCGATTGGCCACCGCGTCCTGTACTGTTCAGTAAGATAGTGGGATAATTGATCAGTGTGGGAACAGGATGGAGCATTTGGTGGATAACTGGTGAATAGTAGGGGTGGATAAAAGTGGCAACAGCTTAAGCGGCTGTCACAAATCACCAGATTGGAGGACACGGAAAGAAACCGAACAAAGTCTGTTGATAGTCTGGTTTGTGTCCGTACAAGTTTTGAACATGCACAAAACTTGGAACGGATGTCACCGGATTGATGTCTACGTTTCTTGTCCGGTTTGAGGCCGTTTAGTCCGCTTACTGTGCGTTGGCTATCCGTTCATGTCCGTTCGTCCAGCGGCCTTTGACCCGATATCCCAATATTTTGACACATTTTAATACATTTTGATACTTACGACGCCCGGACTAGACAATTCTGTCCGTTGCTCAATCCGGTGATGTCTGACAGGGGCTTTACAAACAAAACTGGACACGGTGGCCGAATCGGTAGGAGCCCAGGTTCCCTTGTGCCTAAGGTCGGGAGTTCGAATCCCAGCCAAGTGAAACCAATGACTTACAAAATTGAACCTTGTCGCTACCTAGACTGACACTCTGCATTACAACGAAAGGATTGATTTGCACAGTATCAGGATAATGTCACCGGATCATGGTGCTGGCATACTGGTCTCCCAATAGGACAGCACTATAAAGCCATCATGAGTGTGCACTTTCACTAGTCGGTACCTGTCCTGATATGATGTTAGGTGTTCCCCGAGCGTAAAACCCCCCAAAAACAAGCTAAACTTAACCAAATATATTGTTAATTTGTATTCGCTATTTTGTTCTTTCTTTTTATGTGTGTTTTGTTCTTGTCATGGCCGTAACTGTATGTAGTTATGCATACCTTTGTAATGTCCAATGGTAGCATCGTATATATATCAAATACTCGACCAACTTGGCACTTGCACCCTATTTGGGACGTTCTGATATGACCTTGGATGTTGCTAGGACGTAAAACTGCAACAACCAACTAACCCTGTTGAGCTTTTAACCAAAAGATTATTGTTTCAAATGAAAGCATTTTGAGTTACATGTAGAAAGGATTGGGATTTTACTTGCTGGCAAAGTTTTAGTCAAACGCGCCGCTTCCAGTCTGATGCGCAATGAACTATCACTCCGTCTCTCCACCGGAAGCACGTGGCACCTCACCTGTGATACGCCACACGTGCCACTGAAAAGCACACCTGTAATGACACCGCATAGACAGTTGGCACCTCGCCTAAGTACAGCTGCTCCCGCCTCACACTTCCTCCCCGCCTCACACCTCCCCATCTCCACACCTCCCCACCTCCATACCTCCCAGCCTGCTCGTCTCCCAGCCTACCCGTCTCCCAGCCTGCCCGTCTCCCAGCCTGCCCGTCTCCCAGCCTGTCCGTCTCCCAGCCTGCCCGTCTCCCAGCCTGTCCGTCTCCCAGCATGTCCGTCTCCCAGCATGTCCGTCTCCCAGCCTGCCCGTCTCCCAGCCTGTCCGTCTCCCAGCATGTCCGTCTCCCAGCCTGTCCGTCTCCCAGCATGTCCGTCTCCCAGCATGTCCGTATCCCAGCATGTCCGTATCCCAGCCTGCCCGTCTCCCAGCCTGCCCGTCTCCCAGCCTGCCCGTCTCCCAGCCTGCCCGTCTCCCCTCCGCTCGTTCCCGCTTATCACTCTTCGTCTCCGTGCCTGCTCGTTCCGCCTCCCCTCTTCCCTGCCTCCCAACCTCCCCACCAGAGAACCTCCCAACCTCACAACCTCCCCACTTTCCCCACCTCCCACACCTCCCACACCTCCCACACACCTCCTACACACCTGGAACTCATCTCCCACACACCTCCCATTCACCTTCCACATACCTCCCGACCTCCCCACATCCCACACCTCCCACACACCTCCCACATATCTCCCACTCACCTCCCCCACACCTCCCACACACCTCCCACTCACCTCCCACTCACCTCCCCCACACCTCCCCCACACCTCACACTCACCTCCCACACACCTCCCCCTCACCTCCCACACACCTCCCACTGACCTCCCACACACATCCCACACACATCCCACACACATCCCGACCTCACACACACCTCCCACACACCTCCCACACACCTCCCACACACCTCCCCCCTCCCCCCACCTGCCCGCTCCCAGCCCACTATCAGGTCCTCGGTGCCCGGCTGACACATGCGCCGTCTCCGTATCTGCACGCCGCGGTAGCCTCCATTGCGCGCCCCACCTGCCCCTCTCCGTGTTCCCGGCACTCCCTGCCCGCCCGGCCCGCCCAGTGCCCCCAAGTTGCTCGTAGTGATCATGCTAATTACGTCCGCCTAGGGGCGTGTCTGTGAGCTGCTCATCATTATGGTGTGATGTACCCCGCATCACCCCACCCCACCCTCACCACCACCCCACCACCACATCACCACCACATCACCACCTCAGCACACCACACCACCATCACCACCACACCACCTCACCCCACCACCGCACCCACCACCACCCCACCACCACATCACCAACACCCCACCAGACCACCTCAGCACACCACACCACCTCACCACACCACAATACCACACCCCCATCACCACCACACCACCACCTCACCACACCACCAGCAGCACCACACCACCTCACCAACACCCCACCAGACCACCTCAGCACGCCACACCACCACACCACCATCACCACCTCACCCACCACCCCACCACCAAACCACATCATCACTACATCACCACCAAACCACCACATCACTACCAGACTACCACCCTCCCACCGACCAAACGGGATGGTCGAGTGAGTTGAGCGTCCGTCTCCCATTTTGGTAGATCGTGGGATTCGAACCCTTGATCCTGGTCAAGTGAAACCAGTGACTTAACAATTGACACTTGCGCTTCCAAGCCAGGCACTCGGCATTATTAGGATAGGTCAAGGACTGGTTTCAATCTCAGGATAGTGTGACTGAGGGGTGCTGGCAGCCTGGTATCCAAGTAGGGCAGCACTATAAACTCGCCATGTGTGTGTGCTGTCACAAGTCGATAGCCATCCTTATACGACCTTAGATGTTGCCCAGACATACAATTCTAACAACCAACCAAACACCCTCCCACCACATCACCCTCCCCACCACACCACCACACCACGATATCCTACCCCACCACCACCCTACCACACCACCACACCACCACCACACCACCCTACCCTCCCCCACCACCACACCACCAGCACACCACAGTACCCTCCCCCATCACCACCACACCACAGTACCCTCCCCCACCACCACACCACCACCACCCAACACTAACCTCCCCCACCACCACACCACCACACCACCTCACCCTCCCCCACCACCACACCACACCATCCCACACTACCCTCCCCCACCACCCAACAACCACTACCCCACTACCTCCCCCACACCACACTACCATCACCACCCCACTCTACCCTCCCCACCACCACACCACCACCACCCCACACTAACCCTCCCACTCCACCACACAACCACTAACCCACACTACCCTCCCCCACAACCACCCCAACACCATCCCCACACTACCCTCCTCCACCACCACAACCACCACCCCACCACACTACCCTCCCACACCACCACCACCCCACCCTACCCTCCCCCACCACCACACCACCACCACCCACACTACCCTCCTCCACAACCACACCACCACCACCCCACACAACCACCCACCACACCCCACACTACCCTCCCCCACCACCAGACCACCACACCAACACCCTTATCCCCCCCACCACCACCACACCACCCTATCCTCCCCCCCACCACCAACTCCACCACCTCCTTTACCTCCCCATCACCACCACCCTACCCTACCACACCACCACACCACTACCACCCCACACTACCCTCCACCACCACCACACCACCAGCACACCACCCTACCCTCCCCCACCACCACACACCACCACACCACCCCCTCCCCCACCACCACACACCACCACAACCACCCTACCCTCCCTACCCTCCCCCACCACCACACCACCACCACACCACCCTACCCTCCCCCACCACCACACCACCCTACAACCACCAAGCCCCCTTCTCCCTTACACATGCGCGTATTTATCCCCTTTCATGTAGGACCGCCGTAGTCCTTTGTCTTACTCACCTATTTGCTCTCTGGGATATGTTGCTGTTCCCACCACCTCCCTCCTTCGCCTCCTACCTACCTGCCTAATCCACTCCAGACCCGCTCCCCAATTCCCTCAGCTCCCAGATACTCCCACACCGCCCCCCCCCCGCCTCCCTCCCCTATCCAGCGATCGGCCTATCCTCCTCGCTTATCTCGTATATCTTCTCAAGTGTCTGCCCTTCCGTTACTTAGTCAGAACATTGTCAGTTCTTTCCGAGTCGCTGTGCTTTCCTGCTTACGAGACGATCCCCCAGACTCGCCATACCGTTATATAGCTTAACAGTTCCTTCCACATCTCATAGTTCCTTTTATATCCTACGGTTCCCTCCACATCTCAGATATGTCCATATCTCAGATATGTCCATATCTCAGATATGTCCATGTCTCAGTTACGTCCACCACATCCCAGTTATGTTCATATCTCAGTTATGTCCATATCTCAGTTACGTTCATATCCCAGTTACATTCATATCTCAGTTACATTCATATCTCAGTTGCGTCCATATCTTAATTACATCCATATCTTAGTTACGTTCATATCTCAGTTGCATCCATATTTTAGTTACGACCATATTTCAGTTTCGCCCATATCTCAGTTACATCCATATCTCAGTTACGTTCATATCCCAGTTATGTTCATATCTCACTTACATTCATATCCCAGTTATGTTCATATCTCACTTACGTTCATATCCCAGTTACGTTCATATCTCAGTTACGTTCATATCTCCGTTGTGTCCATACCTCAGTTGTGTCAATATCTTAGTTGCGTCCATATCTCAGTTGTGCCCATATCTTCTTTGCATCCATATCTTGGTTACATCCATATCTCATTTACGTCCATGTATATCTCACTTGCATCCATATATATATCAGTGCCTAGTTCCCTCCAAATACCACAGTTCCCTGCATATCACACAGTTCATTCTACATCGCACAGTTCCTTCCATATCCCACAGTTACCTCCATATCTCATATTTCCCTCCATATCTCATGGTTCTATTCATATTTCAGTTCCTTCCGTATCTCAGTTCAGTTGCAGCCATATCTCCTAATTGCTTCTATATCCCACATCTCTTTCCATATCGCACAGCTCCGTCCATATCTCAGTTCCATCCCTATCCGACAGTTCCCTTCTTATTCCATAGATCATTTCAATCCGGAATATTTCTCTGTGCTGCTACAGTACATGTCATACTCCCTTAATGCTATAACACTAAACCCCTTCACATCTCTATATATACTACAATACCTTTACCGTGCCCTCTATGTACCACAATACCCATATACTTCTCAATATACCACAACAGTATTACAGCTGCTTCTACATACCTTTCTTTATTCCTGCTGTACGCCCAGTTGACCCTTACAATTCTCGATACCAGCACTTTTGTTTTTCGCGTTCTGCACCCCCTCCCACTCCCCTTCCTCCCCCCTTTCCACTTCCCACTCCCCCCCCCCACACTCCTCTCCTCCCCTCCCGCTCCCTCTCCTCTCCCGTTCAATTCCCCATCCCTCTCCCCGACCCCTCATGCCTCCTTCCTCTCCTCCTTCATCCCCCCTCCCCTCCTCCCCCTGCCCGGCTCCTTCACCCCCCTCCTACTCCTTACCCTCCCCTCCCCTAACCCCTCCCCTCCTCCCACCCCTCCTCCCACCCCTCCTGCCCCACCCTCCTCCTTCTTAACCTCCGCTCCTTCCCCTCCCCTTCGCACTCACCTCCTCGCTCTTCCACTCCCCCTCCTCCTCTCTCCTCCCCTCCTCTTCAACCTTCTCCCCGTCCCCCCTCCTCTCCTCCCCCCCCCCCCTCTCCCCCCCGCTCCCCTCCTCCCCCATCCCTTCTCCCCCACCTCCCCCTTCCCCCTGCCGGTGAACTGCAGTGGGCGGGCCTCTTGCATACAACCGCCCCCGACGTGCTCGCGCCTATCCGCCTGGTAAGCGGCCACACGTTGTGAGTTAATATCGGATGTAGTGAGGCGCCCCCTGTGAGCTGCTCGATACACCATCGACTCGATTGGCAATTGTGCCACCCATTGTGCGGGCGTATCGATCAGCTGGTGTAGCGACCTGATTGACTGCGTCTCGCCGCGGGGTGGCGCTGGTGGCCGTTTACTATGTCCTACACGACCCTCCTCACTGACGGCGTCCTGTTTACACTTGTTCCACGTGTTGGTGGCCTTTCCTACCTCCTATGTTTCTAGGTTGCTTTGGTGTTTTTTTAATCATAGCGAGTTTGCATGCAGTATAATTTGATTTATTTCTACTTTGGTACATAAGTTGATTAAGCGGGGGGACATTTTCAATCACGTACAATTGGACTTGACAGCGCACACACATGGCGACTTTATAGTTCTGCCCCACTTGGAGACCAGTCTGCCAGCACCATGATCTGATATCCCACTCAGTCACAGTATTCTGACACTGAACCCAGTCCTTGACCTATCCTAAAAATTCCGCTGCTCCAGGTCATATCCTAGTAATTCCGAACACCAGGCTGGGTAGCGATGAGTATACATTTTTGAGCCATTGGTTTGACTCTGGTGTCAATTTTTGAGTCATTGGTTTGACTTGGTCGGGGTTAGAACCCCATGACCTCCCAAAACGGGATGTGAGTGGTCAAATTGTGAACAAGTGCCGTGGTTGTTTCTGCTTTGGTTGAAGCATGCTAAAAATGGTATTAGTAACCCTGGTAATGAGTTCATGCATGCTGCTGTTGTTGCAGTGAGCCTTATTTTAGAGCCTTTAGTGGCTTTTGGATTTTGGGGTCTCCACACCCGGCGGCCATGTTTGTAAAGTACCCGCCCAGCCCGGGGCATGCGTATGGAACAGCCCGCCTACCCGGAAACCCGCAAACTAAGAGGTTGGAGGGTGGAGGGGGGGTGGGGCGCTCTGCCATTCCCTGCCACACTCCATGCCACACTCTGCCACACTCCATGTCAGACACTGCCACCCTCCGCCAGGGGGGAGGGGGGGATAACAAACCCGTAAAGCACTACACTAGTTTAAATTGGTCAGCTTAAATCCCATTCGTGCGCCACTGTAAATATACATTCGGCGCTCGTAAAACACAGTCGGTCCGGCCGGGCGGAGTGCGCAGGCGCGGGCGTCGGTAGCAGTCCGCCGGGGTGTTGGATTAGCCGCGGGAGCGGCGCGTTCCACCCACGGCTCGCCGAGCACTTCCGGTCCCAGTTCAGTGAACGACGGCACGGTGTTTGTTTGCGGACGCGGTGGCTTAAAATCATCGGATAGAGCGCATACTTTCCTTGCGGAAGGTCAGGAGTTGGAATCCTAGCCAAGTCAAAGGAATGACTTATACGATGTATAATTGTCACTACCTAGGTTGCTGTTCGGCATTATTAGGATAGGGAAATGACTGGTTAGTGCAAAGTATCAGGATACTGTGATGAAGTGGGATATCGGGTCATGGTGCTGGTGGCTTGATCTCCCAGTGGAGCAGCACTATGAAGTCGTCATGAGCGTGCACTGTCACAAGTTGGTGCCCGTCCTGATAGAAGCATGGGTGTTTCTAGGATATGAAATCCCAATAAACACACAAACAAACACAGCGGGATGATATATTTGCTATTCCGGCCCGCATTGGGTATTATTTTTTGTATTTCTGTTATTCTTATTCTTATTATTGTTGTTATTTTTATTATTGTTATTGTTGTAGTCGTCAATTAACCCGGAAAATTCCAATTGTGTGCAATTTGGTCCTTCATTCATTGCTCCTTACCCTTCTTGTCTTATCTTATAGTCACAAGTCGGTGCCCATCCTGATAGTTTGCCCAACAAACAATAAATAATGCAGGGTGGCAGGCTATGTTTTCGACAAGTTATAATTTGTAATACGTTGGGTTTGGCTCGGTCGGGGTTTGAACACAAGGGAAGCGGACGCTCAACTTATTCAGCTGTCCTCGTGAATCTCACTTACCTATGAGGACATGCTCACGTAGTTTTATGAGTACGAGACGTGGGGTTTTCCCGCTCAAATACCTGGGGTTAGTTTTTATGGGTGTTTTTGTTACCCCCTGGCGGGGGGGAGGGGGGTTGAGTGGATTCAGGGGATTTGTCCTGGACGGGGGATTGTTAGTACAGCGCGCCACGGGGGACTGGCTCCTAAGTCTGGATACTGGTGCGGCTGCGCTGTGCCGCGCGTGGTTAGGTTCCGGGTGAGCGGTGAGGGACGATGAGAGCTGATTGTAACTAGCGACAACGGGACGCAATTGGATTAACGGCGACGAGATTGACGCAATTAGATGCTATCCCGCCACCGCCACTGCCACCGCCACCACCTCCACCCACCGCCACTATCCACCGCCCACCTCCACCACCACCGCCACCACCACCACCACCCACCACCACCGCCACCACCATCACCCGACACCACCACTGCCACCCGCCATCACCACTGCCACCACCCACCACCATCACCCACCACCACCATCACCCACCACCACCATCACCATCATCCACCACCACCACCATCATCCACCACCACCATCATCACCCACCACCGCCGCCACCACCACCACCGCCACCACCATCACCCACCAACGCCACCACCACGCCACCCGGCATCACCACCGCCGCCAACACCACCACCTCCACCAACACCTCCACCACCACCGCCCACCTCCACCGCCACCACCAGCGCCATCACCGCCACCTCCACCTCCACCACCACCACCATCCACCATCACCACCACCACCCACCACCCACCGCCCACCTCCACCACCACCACCACTACCACCACCACCTCCACCCACCGCCACCACCCACCGCCCACCTCCACCATCACTGTGATAGATGGGGTGAAGATGGTGATGGCGGGAAGAAAAACAGAGGTGAAGGAGGATAGTTTTGTGGTGGTTTTGCGGTGCTGAAAGTGGTGTAGGGTCTGTTGGGTACATGACGCAGGTTATCAGGGCCGCGTTCAGGGTATGCTTCCGAGACGTCTCAGGGAAATCCCTGATGTCACACTAGTCTGAACGGTAAAAGCAGTCTGTCGCCTCGAAAATGGCCACCCCCATAGGCGGCAGCCATTTTGCAATGGAGAAGAAGTGCTCTGATTGGCTGAAACCACTGAATACGGCATCCATTTTCGAGGCGCTTTTTGTCTCCTGTCTGAAATGGGAGGCGTCTCCGAGACGCACCCTGAACACAAATAAGCCAAAAGGCATCTCCGACACGTCTCCGAGATATCTCCGAGGCATACCCTGAATGCAGCCCAGGCGTGGTACCGGGCGCAGTGGCCGAATCGGGAGAGCGAAAGGCCTTGCGTGCGGGAGATCGGAGTTTGGTTCCCAGCCGACTCAAACCAATGACTCGTAAAATTGATACTTGTCCCTTCCTAGCCTTGCGTTTGTCATTAATAGGATAGGGCAAGGACTGGTTAGCTCAGTGTCAGGATAATATGACTGAGTGGGATATTTGGCAATGGTGCTGGTATACTCATGTCCTAGTGGGGCAGCACTATGCAAATGCCCTGAGTGCGCACTGTCACAAGTCAGTACCCGTCCTAATATGACCATAGATGTTGCTATGACGTAAAATCTCAACAAACGACAAGCACATTAAAGTTGCATTGTCCAATAAAAGCATCAAATATCCAAGGCAAAACATTTATCTACATTTGAACCTACAGCTCGAATGGATATATTGGTGCACTTATTAAGTATTTGTTGCTACATAGCAGGGCATATTGAGTCAATTTAATAGACCCTGGCACTGCTGAAACCTATAGAGTTGAGATCACCAAATTAATTGTGCATCTTTACACTTCAACTATATCCTAAGTTAGTCATTTTAAATCAAAGCTACTTCAAAACTAGAGTAAAGCCCCAGTCACACATACACGGATCAGGGGTCGGACGAGCCCCGGACTGCCATCCGGGGTGGTCCGGGGCGAACCGGGGTGATCCGTGACTCGTCCGTGGCTCATCCGTGCCGACACCCCCTGATCCGGCCTGATCCGTGGCTCGTCTGGTGCCGTCCGGGCTCAGCCCCGGATGTTTAAAACATCCAGGGCGGTCCGGGGGATTTTGCGATCCAGGTTCAATCTGGCCTGATCCTGGGGTGGTCCGGGTATTTCGGGGGTGGACCGGGGGTGGTCCGGGGTCATTTTGAGCCACGGTTTGACCCGGACTACCCCCTGCCTAGCCACGGACCACTCCCGGACTGCCCCCGTAAGACCGGAGGTGATCTGGGAAAGTCCGGTGGTGATCCGGGATAGTCCGGGGATGGTCCGGCCTCGTCCGGGGCCGGTCCGGCCCAGTCCGGGGGTGGTACGGGGCGGTCTGGGGCTTGGTTTAACAGGGTTGTACTGTATTAGGAAAAGCTGCACACTTATGCGGCAGACATTGCGCATGTCATGTCATCAGCTTCTTCAAGAGCCGAACAGTTATTGCTGTGCGGGAAAAGTGTTTAAGTGGAAACTTGACTTTCGATGTCAGCTTACCATGTGTCTCGGGGCTACTAACGACAACTCTTTCAAATTAGAACCTGTGACATAGAACCTCTGGTGAGTGAGTGAGTGGGTGAGTGGGTGAGTGAGTGAGTGAATGGGTGAGTGAGGGAGTGGCCGCTTCATTTGGTGACCTGCTTCATTTGCTCGCGGTGCCTTTACCGCTGCTGGTTCTCAGCGTGTACACTGCCGGGAGCAAGTGCCGTCGTCGGAGGACACTTTCCGCATACTACTTACGCCGGCCTGTCCGGGCCCGCGGTGTGCTTAGCACACTAGTCTTCGAAGGAGGGCACGAGCCCAGCGGGTGGGGTGGGGGAGGGGGTGGAGGGTGATGTAGATGGATGAGTCCAGGGGGTGTGGGGTGTGGGAAGGGTTGTAGGTAGGTGGTGATGTGTATGGCGAAGTGGTGTGGGAGGGAAGGGTGGTATGTGAGGGAGGGGTGTGTGAGAAAGCCGTGGTGTCTGTAAGGGATGGGCAGTGTTTATAAGGGAAGGGTTTGTTTGTTTGTTTGTTGTTGTTTTACGTCCTAGCAACATCTAAGGTCATATCAGGACGGGTACCGACTTGTGACAGTGTGCACTCACGGCGATTTTATAGTGCTGTCCCACTGGGAAACCAGGCCGCCGGCACCATGACCTGGTACCCCACTCAGTCACATTATCCTGACACTGAGCACACCAGTCCTTGCCCTATCCTAATAATGCCGAGAGCCTGGCTAGGAAGCAACAAGTATCAATTTTAAAGTCATTGGTTTGACTCGACCGGGACTCGAACCCACGATCTACCAGCACGGGAGACGGACGCTCTAACTAAGGGAAGGGTGGTGTGTAGGGGTGGTGGTTGTGTATAAGGGAGGGCGTGTAGGAGAGAGGTAGTGTGTAGGGGAGGGGTGTAGTGGACGGGGTGGTGTGTGAGGGAGGGTGTGTGTGAGGGAGGGATGGTGTGTGCAAGGGAGGGTGTGTGTGAGGAGTGTGTTTGTGTAAGGGAGGATGTGTGTAGGGGAGGGGTGTGTGTGAGGGAGGTGTGTGTGAGGGAGGGTGTGTGTGAGGGAGGGCTGCCTGTAGGGGAGGGTTGGTGTATAGAACTTAGATGGGGTAGTCTTGAGACTGTTGGGATAGGGGTGGAGTGAGGAGTGTAGAGGAAGGGTTGGTGTGTACGGTAGGGGGTGGAGGGTCTATGGAATGTGGGTGTTATAGTGTGTGTTGTAGTGAGCAGTGGTGTGTAGGGGAGGTGGTGTAGGCTGTATGGGATGTGGGTGTTATAGTGAGGAAGGGTGTGTAGGGGAGGGGGTGTAGGGTGTATGGGATGTGGGTGTTATAGTGTGTGTTCTAGTGAGGAGTGGTGTGTAGGGGAGGGGGTGTGTGGTGTATGGGATGTGGGTGTTATAGTGTGTGTTGTAGTGAGGAGTGGTGTGTAGGGGAGGGGTGTGTTTAAGGGAGAGGCCATAGGGCAGGTGTCTGTAGGGGTGGGTGTAAGTGTAAGGGATACGGGTGTGGTGGTGCATGTGGAGGAGTGGTACATGTCGGGATGGGGTGATATGTTGTGCGGTGGATGGGGTGGGTTGGGGAGTGTAGCGGATGAGGGGTTGTCGGGAGATGAGGGGAGTTTTCTCTTTATGGTATGCGCCTTACCCGAAGCGACAATCAAGATGACCGGCCTAATTAGGAATGAGGTGGGTGATGAAAGCAGAGTATGAACACCGCTCCCTCTCAGGTTCCCAGCCCAGATTCTGCACAGCTCTACCACAGCTCTACCACAGCTCTACCACACCATTGTCGCACCATTCGATGTAACTCTCAACCAGTCATCCACAAGTGTCTTATTAAAGGCTGTGGTATGTGCTGTCCTGTCTGTGGGAAAGTGCATATAATATAAAAGACCCCTTGCTACTTATCGGAAAGAGTAGCCTATGTGGCGGCAGTAGGTTTCCTCCAAAGAAATATGTCACAATGACCATATGTTTGACATCCAATAGCCGATGATAAAAATCAATGTGCCCTAGAGGCGTCGTTAAATATAACAAACTTTCCTTTTACTTTTTTATGTAAATCTCCACAGCACTCTGCAGCCACACCGGCTTAGGGTAACATGCCATCACAGAACCCTACCATACAAGCTTACCTTATCAGGGATGAAAGATGTCCGCGATTTCGCGGATTTCCGGGATTTTTCCTGTACCTATACGTGTTTACTAATATGTTGTTCAAACGCCGCAGCACTATAAATGTATGCTAATACGTTGTTTTACGCTGCAGCACTATCAGCTCATACTACTAATAAATGCTTCAAACGCCGCAGCACTATCAACATATACTACTAACATGTGCGTCAAACGGCGCAGCAATATCAGCGTATACCAACCAATATGTATGAAACCTGACTTCCGGGAATTTTCAGCGATTCCCTGACAATGTTAAACCTATGGGAGAATATCAGCATTTCCGCTTTTTTTCCTGGAGACTACTTTCATCCCTGCCTTATAACCCTACCACGCAGTGGTACCAGATAATTGTACCAAACACACGGCACTACACTCCCTACCATGCAATGGTACTATGCAATGGTGCCATACAACACGGTTTATAAGCCTACTACACAACCCTACCATGCAGTGGTTGGTACCAGCTAATAGTGATACATAATGGTACCACACATCGGTACCGCACAACGGTACTATACTATGACACCACGCGCTGGTACCACACAACATCCCCCCGTGAACACACGTACCTTACAAGCCTACCACACAAGCCTACCACACAAGCCTACCACACAATCAAACTAGCCGCACAACCCATCAGCCTAATTCTAATACAAATCCTACACACATACGCCTCTTACTTCTTAGATACAACAATTTAACCTAAGAGAAACATTTGACAGACACTAGTCCTACTACTAGTAGTATCCTTTTTACACTCCTAGTGCTCACACCCTACAAAGCGCCCCTACCACACACCCCTACCATACTCCCTTTGTCTGTACCCATTACCCAATAGCCACACATATCTAACACACTCCCCTACTGCACACACCTCTCAATACTTTTGCACACACACACTAGTAGTTGTATCCTTCTTACACTTCTAGTGCTCACACCCTACCAAACCCCCATATCACACAACCCTCCCTTTCTCTGCACCCATTTCCCAATAGCCACACATACCTAACACACTCCCCTACTGAACACACACCTCTCAACTCTTTTGCACACACCCCACACCTCCACCCACCCGATTAGACCACATGGACTAATCGGGCGATCGCGGGCCTCGCGTGCGGAAGGTCAGGAGTTCGGTTCTCAATCGAGTCAAACCAATGACTTTAAAATTCATACTTGTCGCTTCCTAGCCAGGCGCTCGGCATTAGTAGCATAGGGCAAGGACTGGTTAGTTCAGTTTCAGGATAATGTGAATGTCACAGGGATATCGGGTATATGGTGCCGGCGGCCAGATTTCCCAGTGGGGCAGCGCTATAAAGTTGCCATGAGTGCACACTGTCACAAGTCGGTACCCGTCCTAATATGACCTTAGATGTTGCTAGGACGTAAAACAACCAACCACACCCACACACACACACATACACACCTATTACTGCGACACCACCCGGGGACACTGGAGAAGTTGTCGGGCTATTGGATTAGCGAGTTGCTCCGTCCCACCCCGAGCTGCTCCCGCTGGCTATCAGACAGGCCTTGTCTTCGCATGGCAGTGGTGGGCGTGGTGTGTTGGGGTGTGTTGGGGTGACAGGGTGGTGTGGGGAAGGGGTGTAGCACATCGTTCATTACTCGTTATAGAGTAGGCCCTATCTTACTGGTCGTCTGTCTGACAGTGGTGTCCAATACAGATGGCCTTATTGGCGCTACTTGCTTCCTACCGGAAGTACTCAGCGTATTAGCCCAATATCGCCCACTTACATGTCCTATCGAACCTCCCCTGCATTCGCATCTGGTTAGCTCTGTCAGTCAGATACTATACATCGCTGTTCATTTTATACCCCTAAGGAAGTGCTCTATATAAGGAATTTTCCTATTATTAGTGTTAATGGACGATGTTTTAATTCATGCAATCTGTACCCTCAGACGAAGGGTTTTGTAGAATGATTGGAACACTTGTCTCCTCTTGTGTCACCGGCTGTTCATTCACGACCGGCTAGCCATGTATCACATGTTGATATCACATCTCCTCCTCCCCACCTTCTCCCGCCCTCCTTCAGTTTGGGCGACTGGATAGTTTATAGGAATGGATGGATAGACACCTGGGAGCTGGTGAGTGTGGTGGTGGTGGGGGGGTGGGGGGTGATGTGGTGGGGGGGGGTGTGATAGGTTGGTTGGTTGGTGGTTGGAGTGTTATGCCCTGGCAACATCTAAGGTCATATCAGGATGGGTATCGACTTGTGACAGTGCATACTCATGGTGACTTTATAGTACTGTCCCACTGGGAAATCAGGCCGCCATCACCATGACCCAACATCCCACTCAATCACATTATCCTGACACTGAGCCAGCCATTCCTTGTCCTATCATAATAATGCCGAGGGTCTGGCTAGGAAGTGACAAGGATCAATTTCTAAGTCATTGGTTTGACTCGAACAGGGTTGGAACCCGTGGGTAAGCAGTGGATTCAAAGCCCACGATCTACCAAAACGGGGTACGGACGCTCAACTCATTCGGCCATCCCGTCTGGTCACTGGGTGGGAGCTGGTAGAGGTGTGATGAGGTGGGGTTGAACGGTGGGGCGGGCGGGGTGATATGTGTGTGGTGGTGGGTGGGTGATATGTGTGTGGTGGTGGGTGGGTGGGATGCGGAATGTGGGGTGGGGTGGGTGACGGGGGCTGGGTGATGTGGTGGGGGGGGAGGGGTAGGGGGGGGGTCCTGAATGGGTGACTGTGGGGTGTGGGTTAGGATGGGATGGGGTGGGGTGGGCGTGTGATGTGAAGGGGAGGGTAGGATGGGGGATGTGGGGTGGGAAGGAGTGGGTGGGCTGATGTGGTGGGGGGTGTAGGGTGGGATCGGGGGGATGCAGGGGTCGGGGCGGGTTGGTTTCTTGAATGGGCGACTGTCAGGTGGTTGTGGTTGTGGTTGTGGATATAAATGATGGCGTGATGATGTACTGAGTAGCGAAGGGAGCGAAAGGAGGGAGAGAAAAGGAGAGAACAAAAGAAGTTTTTCGTGACTGGATTTTGTGTGAAAGTCTTTAATTACACACTCGGCTTGGCGCGTCACGCCTAAGCGCGAGTCGGCCATAAGACGCTCGCACTGCGTATGTTGCATCCCACTCAGCCACCGCCTGGTCACGTGGTGTGCACACGTCACAGGCGGGCGTCTGTGTACCAGGCCACACACATAAACAATCGCACACACATCCACACTCAAACCCACACCCACAGGGTGTGGGTTTGAGTGTGGCGGTCCTAAGGCCGCCCCCTGGTACCCACACCCCACAGTTACCCATTGATTCACACTCACACTCACACTCACACTCAAACTCTCTCACACCCACACTCACTCTCACACTCACGGGGGGCGCTGACTAATGGAACGTGTTTATACACTGCTGGCCCAGTAAACTACAGTAAAACCTCTTTATACCGACCCCTCCACAGATCGACTACTCCCCTACATTGATCGCTTTATTTGGGTCCCAAAAATACCATTTTAATCCTGTTCTAACTCCCTAAGCCGACCATCTCCCTAATTCGACCACTTAAATTCGGTCCCAAGGCCGGTCGATTTAGAGAGGTTTGACTGTACTTCGATAAGCTCCACTCATCATGGACCGAATATGCTGATATTTCCCCTTTTTCTTTTCTTCTCTTCTCTCTCTCTCTTTGTGTGTGTGTGTGTGTTTCTTTTAGTGGTGGGGAGTACTTTGTGTTTATACATTCTTTGATTAAATCAATAAAAGCAAACAGTTTTGTGAAACCAGAGCACTTATCTAGATTTATCACTTGGTTGGTTGTCGGAGCTTTACTTCCTAGCAAAATCTAAGGTCATATCAGGGCGGAGATTTAGGCCTACATATGCAACTTAGATATTGCTGCACTTATTAAGTATGTGTTGCTATATCGAAGGGTACACATACTAAGTCACTTCAATAGAATCTGTTCCTCCTGCCTATGGGAGCCGAGTGTTGACAAGCGCGGCAACATTAATTTGGCATGTCTACATTTCAAATATCTCCCAAGTTTTTTTGTTTTTTTGGGGGGGGTAAAGTATTTATTCATCTGAATATGACATTTATCAGCGCCAGAGCACTGGTCTTCCGGCCATCTTACTATTGGAATTGACATTCTAAATAATCTAAGTTTGGTCAGTGCTGTATTAGTCACGGCACCGATCGTGTAGAATTAAGGGAGTGGCTCCTGCTGTATAATGTACAGCACCAGTCACTACAGTTAGCCATTTAAAATCAAAATGAGTTGAAACTAAAGTAAGGTAGATTATAAAGGTGAACCTAATATATTCATCTCAGAAAATGAGAGAAGCTTAAAAAGTTGAGAATTGAGAGGTGTGTACAATAGGTGAGTGTGTTAAGTATGTGTAGCTGGGTGGGATAAATTCCCATCGCGAACACTTGGTTTTCTTCTTCATTCCACCACACCTTGCCCTATCCTAGCCATCCTGAATGCCAGGATAAACATCGTCAATTATCAGTTTTAAAGTAATTTCCTTTGACTTGACTGGAGGAGGTTTTAAACAGTCAATAGTAATCCCAGAACCCACCAAACACTCACACATAGACACACACAAACACACACCCCGTCCTGATATGACCTTAGATGTTGCTAGGACGTAAAACAACAACAAACAAACACACACACAAACACACACACGGGTGGACGGGATGGCCAAATGAGTCAGAGCGTCCGTCTCCCATGGTGGTAGATCGTGGGATCGCGGGTTCGAAACCTGGTTGAGTCAAACCAATGACTTAGAAACTGATACGTGTCGCTTCCTAGCCATACACGCTTGGTATTACCAGGATAGGGCAAGGAGCAGTGGAATGAGGAAGACCAGTTGTCTGCGACTGAAATTTCCCCTGCTTAAACAACTAATGTACAAAAAAACAAAAAAAACTGGTTTGTCGTTGGCTGACCAATTGGTGTCGTTAAGTTTCAAGTTCCGGTACTGCTAGTGTTTGGCGACTGGCGCCCCCTGGTGATCTGAAGCGTTACAACTATAAACAATGCGCGCGCAGTGAGTGCCCCGTTGGCTGGCGAGCAGTGTGTCGGCGCGCTGTCCGATTTATCTGCACCCGGGGCCCTGTGGAGGCAGATACGGCAGCCTTTCCACTCCTCTCTCAAGGCATGTTTACTGGTCCCAGGCCACTGTATACACTGACACGTAGGCGACAGGCCACCCAACCCCCTCTTTGGAGGACGCGGAAGTGGGTCACGTGAACGCCGACCCGTCATGGCAGCGCGTCCCGCAAGGGGGCGCCAGGTGACTGGTAGGTATTGCGCGCTACTGGCGGGTTGGGGAGGGTTTGCGGTGGCGCTGGCGCTGGCGCTGGCGCTGGCGCTGGTGGTGGCGGTAGAGCTGCCTACCCATTCGTTTTTTTGTGTATGCACATATTTTGTGCAATTCTAAGCCAGAAAGTCACTACGCTAAATTACAATTTTGTGAAGCCAACAAAAAAAAGAAATTGAGTACACAATTTGTTTCCCACTATCCGAATATGAAATTTGAGGTAGGCAAGACCTGCCTGCACTCAGTCACATTATCCTGACACTGACCCAACCAGACCTTGCCCTATCCTACTAATGCCGAGCAACCGGCTAGGAAGCTACAAGTATATATTGGACTGTGCGGCTTGAAGGAACATGCTTTCTAATCGCCCTGTTTGTCTTTAATTAACATACTTTCACCGCTCTTTTGCGTATTTTGTACAATGTCTTAAGCCAGAGTATGCCGATATAAAAAATTTAAATGTTGTATGGCAAACAAATTTGGAAAGTACAAAATTTCTTTTGGAAAGTACACATATTTTGTTTGTCCACTGGTGTACCAAAATAGGACGATTTTGAGTAGGCACGTCTGTGGTGGTGGACTGGTGGTGGTCATGGGATGGGGATGGGATTTGGGATGGGGAACGTGGTGGTGAGAGTGAGGGTGAGGGAGGGGTGGGGGGTGGAGATTGGGGCCGGGGAAGGAAGGGCACGGCGTGAGAGGACGGTGAGAAAGAGGCGTTGGAAGGGGAGGATAAGTTGCCCTGCCAGTAGAGTTGTTAGCATGGCGGCCAAATACATGGAGGCGGATTTAGTATTTATAAGCGCGTGCTCTGCTAATAGCGGGCGACATGAGGTACCCGCAATGATACATGTACAGTTTCCGGGCCCTCAGTTCTTGTCGCCTGCTTGTAATAGACAAAGAGGAGTGACACGTAGCTCAGGCGGTAGAGTGTCCACCGGTGAAGGAGTGGGCCATCCGATCGATCCTGCTCAGTGGGCTATTTTCCGTTCCAACCAGTGGTCCACAACTGGTTGATCAAAGGCTGTTGTATGGCCTGTCCCATCTGTGGGAAAGTGTATATAAAAGACCCCTTGCTGCTTATTGGAAAGAGTAGCCTATATGGTGGCAGTGGGTTTCCTCCAAAGAAATATGTCAGAATGATCATATGTTAGACGTCCAATAGCTGATGATAAAAAATCAATGTGCTCTAGTGGCGTCATTAAATAAAACACACTTTTTTTAATAGCTAAATTCCATCACCAACCCCCCAGCCTCTGGTTGGTTGTTGGAGTTTTACGTCCTGGCAACATCTAAGGTCATATCAGGACGGGTACCGACTTGTGACAGTGTGCACTTATGGTGACTTTATAGTGCTGCCCCTCTGGGAGATCTGGCCGCCAGCAGCATGGCCTGATGTCCCACTCAGTGTGACATGAGGTCCCTGCAAGGTCTTGTAAAAAAACTTCATCCAACCCCACCCCCACCCTGCATCCATCCCACCTCACCCTCACCCCACCCCACCTCACGGCATGTTCTGAACTCAGTCGTGGTTGGAGGAGAAGGCAGGGAGAGTGTTTGTCTGTGTGTTTGGGGGGGGGGGGGGCAGTGACTATCCTGACACTGACTCAACCAGGCCTTGCCCTATCCTACTAATGCTGAGCAACTGGCTAGGAAGCTACAAGTATATATTGGACTGTGCGGCTTTAACGAACATGCTTTCTAATCGCACTGTACGGCTTTAATTAACATACTCTTTTTTTTATATTTTGTTGTTGTTGATACATTAGTTCTTTAATCAGGGCAAATTTCAGATGACTGGTCTTCCTCATTCCACTGCTCCTTGCCCTATCCTAATAATGCCAAGCGACTGGCTAGGAAGCGACAAGTATCAATTTTTAAGTCATTGGTTTGACTCGACCAGGATTCGAACCCACCATTCCATGATCTACCAACACGGGAGACGGACGCTCTAACTCATTCGGCCATGCGGCTTTAAAGAACAGCACCATGATCCTGCCTCTTCTGAGACTGAGAGGCGCTGGTTTCGCTGATCCTCGCTTGTAAAAAAACAAAAAACGCCAGCGGCGTCTGTGTACTAGAACGTGACACTTGCTTGGAAACAAAGCAGACGACACTGGCGACGCCCGCCCTGATATACACGCGCTGGGAGTTCCCGCCTAATCGTGTGCCTCTCGTCATCCGCTCAATTACGCACCTTGTCGCCGCACCTGGCAAAGCTGGTGCTCCTCAGGCATTCCCGGAAACTTGTTCAGTTGGTTTTAATTAATTTTACTGCAGGTTTGAGGCGGAAGAGCTGGCTGGTTGAAGTGAAGTCCGCCACACACACACACACGCACGCACGCACACACACCTCCCACTTCTCCTTCTACCGTCCATCACACCGACACCCGTTACAACTATCACGGATACACTCATGCGCGTACATACATGCACACGTTCACTTACACACATACACGCATTCACATACTCATGAACATTCATGTACATGTCATGTATACTCACGTATAGTCACACACTCATACACTCATACACTCATACACACATATACTCACACAGACTCACATACTCACAACTCATTCCCTCGCACCCTCACACACGCACAAACACACACACACTCACACCCTAACCCTAACACACACACACACACTTACACACACCAACATGCATATCCGTGCGCCCACACCCACTCTCCAACACACCTTCACACACACGCACTCACACTCACACACACTCAAACCCACCCACACCATCTCCTACTTCCACGCACACCCTCACCCACATTCACAGCCACGCGCACACATCCACACCCACACCTACTCCCACTCCCCCACACACCCTCACACCATAACACACACCTTCAGGCACACACCCTCACACACACCCTCACACACACCCCACACCATAACACACACCCTCACACACACTATCACACCATAACACACACCCTCACACACACTATCACACCATAACACACACCCTCACGCACACACCCTTACACACACCCTCACACATATACCCTCACACACACCCTCACACCATAACAGACACCCTCACACACCCCCACACGCCCTCACACACATGCTCACACACACCTTCACACATCCTCACACACGCACACCCACCCACCCACCCAGAGCCGTGCGCCCACGGGCGGGTAAGGTGAAGAGGATGCCTGTCAATAAGATGGCTGCACGGAGCACATTGTCAGCCCGTGGCGCAGGGAGCTCCACTGTGTCCGTTCACCCGCCTACCTGTCCGTTTCCCCACCCCACACCCACCTCCCCTCACCCCACCGCACCCCACTCCATACCCACACCCCACCCCACACCACACCCACCCCACATCTACCCTACCGCACGGCACACCATCCTACCCTATCCCACCGCACCGCACACCATCCTACCCTACACCACCCCACACTACACACATACCCATAGTCATCCCACCCCACCCCACCCCACACCCACCCGACCTCACATCACCCCACCCAACCCCACCACCAAACTACCCCACATTCACCTTCCACCACCATCACCACACCCCGCCGAACGCGGTGGCCGAATCGGTAGAGCGCAGGCTTCCCGTGCGGAAGGTAGGGAGTTTGATTCCCGGTCGAGTCAAATCAATGACTTATGAAATTAAGACGTGTCACCACCTAGCCTGGCGCTCTGGATTAACTGAGCAATGACTCGCAAAATGTATTCTTCTTGCTACCTAGCCTGGCGCTTGGAATTAATAGGATAGGGCAATCACTGGTCTCAGGATAATATGACTGAGTGGGGAAATTGGGTCATTTTGCTGATGGCCTGGATTCCCAGTGGGGCAGCGCTATTAAGTCGCCATGTGAGTGCACTATCACAAGTCGGTACCCGTCCTGATATGACCTTAGATGTTGCTAGGAGGCAGTGGAGCAGCGCTATAAAGTCGCCGTGAGTGCACACTGCCACAAATCGGTACCCGTCCTGATGCTGCCGGGACGTACAACTTCATCCAACCCCATCTCCACCCTGCATCCATCCCACCTCACCCTCACCCCACCCCACCCCACGCCATGTTCCTGAACTCAGTCGTGGTTGGAGGAGAAGGCAGGGAGAGTGTTTGTCTGTGTGTTTGGGGGCGGGGGGGTGACTATTTTAAGCAACACAGCCTGAAGGGGGGGGGGGGGGGGGCGGGGCGGGGGAGTCCCCCAGTGATGATTTTAAACAACACAGCCTGAAACATCCTCTGGATATAAAGCCAAGCCGGGCATTAAACCGCTACCCGAGGGCAGCCTCGGTCTCGTTTCCATTCTAATTAACACGCCCAGTCATGTCTTCATTGCGCAATCACCCGGCGTTGCTTCAAGTGTTCGAATCCATTCCTGTCTCCCTGTGAACAAGTTCCACCAACTCGAACTGTTCAAGACTTACACCCCCCCCCCCCCCCCAACACAGTCACCTCCACCCCTACACGCGCACCCTCCCTCCACACAGTCACCCCCGCGCACCCTTCCACACACACACACACTCACCCCTCACATACACATACCCAGACACAGCGCCCTCTGTCGGCTTCTCTCCCCTCGGGGGATGAGACCCGCCGGTTCCGACACAGCTGGCGTTTTAACAAGTAAATCACACATGTCTTCCGATTTTTTTTGAAGGAGCAATTATGTACCTGCTCCAACCTTGGAGTGATTCTTTAAATGTTAGGGCCAGGTTGCTTCGTTGTTGGAGTTTTACGTCCTGGCAACATATATGGTCATAGCAGGATGGGTACTGACTTATGTACACACTTATGGAAAATTTATAGTGCTGCCACACTGGGAGACCAGGCCGCCACCACCATGACCACTCAGTCACATTATCCTGACACTGAGCCAACCAGTCCTTGCCCTATCCTAATAATGCAGAGCGCCTGGCTAGGAAGCGACACGTATCAATTTTTAAGTCATTGGTTTGACTGGGTCGACCAGCGTTTTAACCCGTGGGTTTGAATCCCATGATCTACCGAAACGGGAGACAGACGTTCAACTCATTCAGCCATCCTATCTGGTCTTGAATGGGAGGCTTGTGCACAGTGTAGGTATATATGCGTGTGCATGTATGAGGTGTGCGTGAGTAGTTGTGAGGTGTGAGTGTGTATATATGTGTGTGGTTCTGTGAATGTGTGTAGGATATATATATATTTTACCTCGGTAAACAGCCTCAGGCTAGCCTCAGGCTAGGGAGAGGTAAGCACGTCCGGTACCAGCAATTAGCATATACAACTCACGACTGGATAACGTGTCGTTGGGTTGCTCCGGCAAAATTAGTCTACATACAAGCAAATACGCAGTAAGTATAATAAAAACTGTGGTTAGCTTAATTATGATGCATTAGAGCATCAATATGGAAAGTTTAGACTTTCGTTGGTCCAATTTGGACGAGTTATTTGGTTATAAACAACCAAGGATAGAACACTCGAGTGGGTTTCTCGAAGGAACCAAACCGGTCATTAGCGGTTATGTCAACACCCGGGTCACCGTGTGACTATGGGTAGAGATGTGGGTTTCGCCCTATCTCATGTGGAAATTCTCTCGTACTCTAATAGAGAGTAATGTTGGAGATGCTCCTGGGTTTCTTTTATAGACTCCCCTAGACAAAACTTTTTCAGGCGTTTCTCCGAGTTTCGTAGCATTTTCTCCAACTTGTTGACGTAGTAGTCACAGGTGGGAGAAGTGTGCGGAACAGAGGGATGGGCGGGCCGATACACTGGTCCCGACCCCGCGTAAGGTTTGGGCTTGACCCACAACCCACGCACAAATTTAGCTTATTACGCCTGTGTTATAACGGTATAAACACGTTCTTTAACACCAATAGATGTCCAAATGAGTTTGAAACAACCATATTGTGACATATATATATACCGGGACTGATCAAAAATGTTTGTTTCAGTTCCCGATGGCCACGAAGCGGAGTAAGCGCGGTGCAGCAGCAGCCGAGGGGCGTGTTCCGAGTGGAGTGGACGAGGAGTACGACTCCTCACCCGTGTTGTCGGCAGGGCCGTCGACACAGCCCCGGGCGCATATCCTCTCCGACCCGGACGAGGACGCAGTGCCTGATGTGCCTGCGCCTCCAGATTGGGAGGCTCGCTTTGCAAGATTGGAAAGCCACATCTTGACTGCCAAATCGCCTGTGTCTCGGAAGCGGCGTAGGCCGAGTGTCCAAGAGGATTCATTTGAGGATTTCTTGGACACAGACTCGGCGGTGGAGCTTAAGGCTCCTCCTCCTCCTTCTCCTAAACGGAGGAAGAAGAAGAAACAGGTGATTTCTTCGGGTGATGAATTCACCAAGG
>CM059189.1:85943799-86061412 GCA_030323885.1 Branchipolynoe longqiensis
ACCCCCCCCCCCCCCCCCCCATCCCACCGATCGAGCGTGAGGTTCGCAACATACTCACGCAGATCTCGCTCCACACGTTCTAGTTCGGTCAGTTTCTTCTGTCTCTGTAGGTGCCTGATCCTCTCAGTAATCTCCCTTTCCTCCTTCTCCAGCGGGTCGACGTCAATTACATTATCTGCCTGTTCTTCTTTTACACTGGTCGATTTCCCTCCCCCCGCCATAGCAATAGCCAACTCTCTCGTGCTCGCCCTGGTCGAAAGCCTGTTTAAACGTGTATAACAGGTGTCGTTCACCGGTTCAGTATGTACGAAACTGCAGAAAGCGCAATAGGCCTTTGGCATGCCGATACAACGGTGCCGGTACTACGAAGCTGGTAAAGCAGGTAGAAGGTAGCAGGTAGCACCAGTTATCCATCATCTGTACCCAGGTAAGATTTGTATAACTATACTATATATATCCCCTCAATTAAATCCCAATTGCATGTTATTAACTGGAGATATCGGTAATATTATTAATATTGCTGTATATACACACAGTGGCTGAGATTGTGAGAATCAAATGGACACAAAATAAGGATTCATCTAAAATCGCCATTTCCGTTTTGTTGTTAATGAATTGAGTGTCTGCTTCCAAATATCGGGATCACTGTTCCGACTGTGCATGCGCTGAAAACGGCGTTGGCAGCAAAGCAAATGCAAATGGCCATTGAGTTTGTCGATACCCATAGGGAGAAACTTAGATTTTTATTCAAAATGAATTGAAATACATAGCAATTTCGCATAAACATGTATGCGCACATGCAATATAATGATCTGATGAATATAGCTAAGACAAAACTAGCCATAGTTCAACATTTTGAGCTAAGAAACATACAATTCCACACAAAACAATCAGTGATATCCACATCACCATTATTAATTCTTGTTCTAAATATTAAAATGCCAAATGTGTCAACATACACTTGTTTCTGAGAAATATATAACCAATATCTGATTAACCCTACTAATTTTCTAGTTCTACATATGTCATTAGCATTGGGATATAAATAAAAACATTAATGAAATAAGTAAAACTGACTCTGGCTATGGCTCTAACACTAGTTTGAGTGCCCAGATTTGTCTAAATCTAAATGCACATGGCATAAGATGTGCATATTATATTGATGTAAAGGCATATAAATAAAAACATTAATGAAATAAGTAAAACTGACTCTGGCTATGGCTCTAACACTAGTTTGATTGCCCAGATTTGTCTAAATCTAAATGCACATGGCATAAGATGTGCATATTATATTGATGTAAAGGCAATGCTGGATAAAAGATTAATATCTTAATTTATTATATGAGTCAGGATCACGAAAAGAGGCCAATTGGGAGAAGTTGTCGGCGTCGATCACTGGATGTCGGCGTCGAACAGTATAATTATAGTTTAGCATTGACAGAGGTGTTGCAACATCCTTAAATTTATCCTGAATGTAAAGTTAGAGAAAATACAACAACCATATTTGTTTCTAGGATAATTTACTATAAAACAAAGAAATGCACTACACTTTAAGAATTGCGACGCCAACATCTTAAATAAACCACCAATTGGCCCATTTTCGTGAGGCTGACTCATATATATATTTTTTAGTTGGTATTCTATGTTTCAAACAAGAGCTGAGATGAGCTGAAACTAGCACATTTCATAGCTGCACCCAGTGTATTAGCATGTGCCATCTGCTTCTCACGGGTTTGTTTTGCTCTGACACATCCCACAATGCACCGCGCCGCTGGAACGGTGATGTAATCTATTTAACAGGTCCTCTGATTCGAAACCCGCTTTCGAACCTTGGCCGAATCAAAACCTAGTCATTACAAATGTAATGTGCTTGGTTATTGCTGGTGTTTTGGTGAATGTACCCATAGTGCAAAGCTCCCCCCCCCCAACCCCCATCAACCCCCCCCTATCCCCTGGATGCCCACCCCTTAATGACTACCTTTGTCGAGTCGGCATCTGTCGGTGGATCTAACCTGTTATTGCCCACCTACATCCGGGTAACATCTGTTACACGTTCAACATGTCCCACTCCACATACAATGTATCAAATTGATTCTACGATCGTGGCGAGTCAACGGCAGTTGTGGTTTTTGAGCATGGATCAGAAATTCATTTCTATTGTGTTCGTGTAATTTTCTGTCAGAACGAATAGGATGCGTTTCCGCAAAGTTTGAGTAAAACTTGGTCAGCGAATTGTTAGCGATCCGGGTAGGGAAGCAGGGGGATGACAAGGTTTCGTCCAACGGTGAGGGGCCACCTAGTATTTGAGTAACCCCTGTGCACGCACACCGCACCCACCCTCACGCCCCACCACACTGCCCGCATCACTCCTCCACATAACTCCTCCACATCACTCCTCCACATCACTCCCCCACTACATCCCTCCACCACACTGCCCACACACTCCCCCACATCACTCCCCAACATCACTCCCCCATCACGCTCCCCCACACACTCTTCACCACGCTTCCCCACACACTGCCCACCACGATCCGCCACATACTCCCCCACCACACTTCCCACATCACACTGCCCACATCACTCCTCCACGTCACTCCTCCACATCATTCCCCCCCCCCGTCACTTCTCCACATCATTCCCCCCCATACTCCCCACACCACTCCTCCCACACTCCCCACATCACTCCCCACACTCCCCCACACTCCCCACATCACTCCCCAACAACACACCCCACATCACTCCCCACCAACACTCCCTACATCACTCTCCCACATCACTCCCCACCACACTCCCCCACATCACTCCACCCACACTCCCCCACATCACGCCTACCCACATCACTCCTCCCACACACTCCCCACAGCACTCCCCCACATCACTCCACATACATCACTCCCCCAACACTCTCCACCACATCACTGCCCCAGACACCCCCCACCCCACATCATTCACCCACACCACTCCCCCACACCCTACTCCTCTTCACTCAACCATACACACCTCACTTCACTCACCCACACCTCCCCTCTCCCCTCTCCCCTCTCCCCTCTCCCATCTCCCGTCCCATCGTCCCTCTCCCCCTCCCCCATACCCCTTTCCCCCCCTCTGCTTCCCTCCCCTCCACTCCCCTCACCCTCACCCTCTCCCCCTCCCCCCCCCCCTCCCCTCTTCCCCGCTCTCCCCCTCCCCTCTTCCCTCACCCCTCCCCTCTCCCTTCTCCCAGGTGTTTGGGATTCAAGCTGCGAGTCGCTTCATCTTTAAAGTAGGCCCCAAACGGCCCAAAGAACACAGGCGAGACCGAAATATTCTGATATTGCAATTTCCTGTCGCCATGCTTTTGCGTCCTCTGTAAAGGGGTTGTCACACTATGACATATAGCCTTAGTGTATGTGATTTTCGACCAACACGTTGGCATACATCGTCATACGTTACATATACATTGGGCATCTGTCAGGTAGTTCCTGGTGCATAGTTATAATATATATGTCATCTTACGTCGCTGTGCGTCGAGGCTCCAACAAAATTTTGTGCATCCTCACAATTTCCAACGCATGTCGATGTGTGGCTCGTACGTTGAACGTATGGTGCGTGTACGTTTGGGATATGTCGCCGTATGTTGGGAGTACATTTGGAGATACGTTGGAATACGTTGCTGCACGTTAGCCTATGTTCAGCCGGTGGGAACGTGCAGTCCGCGTATAGTCCACGACTGCCAACGGATGCATTACGTACTCCTCACATACTTCGAATGTATGCCTGCCGCATCTCCACGTATTTAACGTATATGCCATACTTCTGGCAATGGAGTAACGTACATAACATTGGTCAGCATACCATGAGCGTATGCGAGAATTTTGCGAACGTTTTCCGAGGCACATGAACGCTCTCATACACTAGTAATAGGTCAGAGATACGTTCTGCATATGTTACGTACGTTGTGTGTACATTGTGTGTAAGCCCATTTTTATCCTCGGCCGCTGAAAAATTCAACGAATGTCGACGTACTGGCAAATTTGTTAACGTTGAGCACGCGCTGACACCGTACATCGTAGTGTGACAGGGCCTTAAGTGCGGAAGAGGTATCATGGGATGTGGGTGAGGTGGGGTGTGGTGGGTGATATTGGGGTTGGGATGAGGAGGATGGGGCTGGAGTTGGGGGCGGGGCTGATGAATGAGGTTGGCGGTGATTGCAAGAAGGGAATGCTTGTGAGGGATTGATGTTTTATGAGTGTGTGTGTGTGCGCGTGTGTAAGGGAGGGGGGCTGTTAGATAGAGTTGGTGGACAGGAAGAGCAATGTTCAGAGATGAAAGATCTCCGCGATTTCAAGGATTTGCGCGATTTTTGATTATTTACTGATTACGGTTCAGCAAAATATCATGGAATCAGGAACTATATGACAACAATTGGTTAGTTCTAATCCCATTCCTCGATGACCTTAGATGTTGCTAGAACATATAAAACCCAAACAAGAGTTATGTATGGACGATAATGCAGTCACAATAAGGAGTTGGAAGGACAGTTAAAACTTGACTTCCGGCATTTCTCTGCGATTCGCTGACAGTGCTCATCGTATGGGGGAAAATCTGCAGAATTCTGATCTTTTGTTTGTTGTGGCTGACTATCTCTCATCCCTGACACCGAGTGGTATGCATCAACTCACTTGGCTATCGTTCCTCTAATATTCCATGTATGCGGTATGTGGTATGTGGTATGCGAATGTGTATGGCGTATGTGGTGACTTTTCACTGTTTGTATTGGAAACAGCACACTCAGTTCTCATTCAGACCAATCGCTACCTGGAGTGATCCAGTTTGGCGTCTACACAAATTACATTCACAGTCAGACATGTGGAATCAAAGCTATTGTATTTACATGTTTTCCATTTATGTCACATTCGCATAAATTTGCATACGGTACACCATTGTATATGGAATCTTAGCTTTAGGTGTCATTTTAAGGTTTTTGGGGAAGAGAAATTCTGAATCACCTCCATCAGAAAGAGGGGTCTGCATGTACTGCAAACCTGTTATTTATTCTCAGACAGGCTACGTAGCACTTTACTTTGAGTTGTTCTTCCTAGAACTCTACATTATGCATTTAGAAAATGAATTCGGCTCTAAATGTACATTACAATAGACAGGTATGGTACATTCTCCATTTCGGGGGATTTCCTCTTCTTTTCCTTCTTCTTTTCCTTCTTCTTCTTTTCCTTCTTCTTTTTCTTCTTTTTTTCTTCTTCGCCTTCTTTTTTTTCTTCTTCTTCGCCTTCTTCTTCACCTTTTTCTTCTTCCTCTTCTTCTTTTTCTTTGGCCATATGGATCATTTCCACTCGTATGCTTAGCACTGACACATCTACCATAAATAAGATGTCCGCTTTTTGCTGGAGGTAAGGTTTACCCCTTACTATAAGAATATTAAGCTCCAGTTTACATAGAGTGCGAGTAATCTTTCAGGGTTCTCTCATATCATTAATTTGACCTTAGATGTTGCTAGGACTTAGCACAATAACAAAACAGAACAACAAAAACATATCATTAATTAGGTCAGTGCTGTAATTGGGGTTTCCTAGCAGTACACACATTCTACAAATTAATCACTTTAAAAACACACAGTTGCATAATCTGGTGGTTTTCAGTTTCTGCCATAATTTAACAAATATATATTTAACCGTTCACTACTGAATTCCTAATTATTTCCTTGAGATTTCCATAATATTCCATGTGTATTTCTTGGCCCTGTCGCGGGTTGCCGCCGCTTCTCGTCCTTCCACCGGTTGACCGCCTTCGTGTGATGAATCCTGGGCTAAGGGCGGATAGCCAGAGTGCCATATATGTATGGGATCGTCCCTTCCCGCATTTAATATACCTATATTTGTTATTTTCTTAGTTTACTGGCTCTCCTCCCGCCGCATTTAGTTCTATATTACTTCAGGTTATTCAGAAACGAAGCAGCCGGTGTACTCTGCCGCCCTTAATAATAGATATAATAATGGATCATTGTTATAGAGTTGACCATAGCGGTTAATATACTAAGGGACTGGAGGATAGTAAGTAATGCAAGGAACATTTCAATCACTTTTAAGAGCTCACAACTTTATTTCTGTCCCTACTGATACAATCTAAATTCACCAATCATCACCGATATGAATAAATACATCCCTTCCCATCTTGTAGAGTTAATAAAGTTCTGAATTTCCGCAATTAAAGCCTAAATATCGTCTAAAACATCAGAGCGTGCAAAACACATCCAATGGGTCAGAGCCCAAACGCTCGACCATTCCACTTTACTAAGAGAGTAGCGCAGGACGTTGATCATTATAGTCTACTTTATTTCAATTTGGAGTAACTTCGATATAAAATGGCTATGTTTAGAGATATTTAAAAGTAACTAAAATAATTTCCATGTGCACAAATACTGGAAGTGCTTTGGTTTATAAAATGGTGTGATTTTATCGGATTATGCAACTTTAAGAAAATGAACTATACTTTGCACAACCTGTGACGAATTGTAAATTTAATAAATGACTAAAAAAACGGCTGGCCGAAATTGAAAACACACTGTAGCCAGCATAGTACAGCTTACATATGAAACTGACAATTCAGTAAACAGTCAACTTTTGATATCATCAATTTGTACATTCAAAATTTCCATCATTGCATATCCAAAAATGACTTCCTCTTCTTCCCTGATAATGAACCAAAGACTATATATAACCTGTATCTAAGTTACAAGGCTCACAAATTAATTAGATTAAAGGATATTTTCTTTTACTTGTGCTTGAGTCAGTATTATGCTTGTTTTGTGGGGGTGGGTGGGTGAAGGTTTGTTGCCAATAATGTGGAAGATGAAAGGTTTCTAGGCCACTGGGAGGAGTAGATGCATGCACCTATATGTGATTATGTCGTTATCGATCATCTGGTAATGTCACAGTCTATCCTTCACGGTTAATGGGGCCTGTGTCACTGTT
Source organism: Branchipolynoe longqiensis (assembly GCA_030323885.1). Taxonomy (NCBI): domain Eukaryota; kingdom Metazoa; phylum Annelida; class Polychaeta; order Phyllodocida; family Polynoidae; genus Branchipolynoe; species Branchipolynoe longqiensis. The sequence continues at coordinate 85,950,768 of CM059189.1, forward strand.
TACTACCTGCGAAAGTCATCGAGCATTTAAGTATGATGCATGGTGAGGAAGTCTGCCAGACCGCTCCCAGCAGAGCGCCCCCATCTCCCTGCACCACCGTGCACCAAAATAGACCCTGCGAGATGAGCAAGCCTGCTCTAGGCCCATGTTTTAGGCATTGTTTAGCGATATAGCGATATAGCGAATGGTAGACAGGAAGTGTGAACACTTATTTGTCTCTCATTTTTGCTTGAGTGCAAGTAAATAAACAACACAAGGAGTAATTAGTAGCATGTGGTGAATAAGGGGTCAAATTTCCCTGGATCATCAGCCCATGCTTTTTCTAATCTATTCTTGAATGAATTAATTGACTCCACATCAATAACATTTTGTGGGAGACTTCCATATATTTATGATCCTGTTTGAGAAACTCTGTTGCCTTAACTTTGAAATGGCTCTGGGTTTTACTAGTTTGAGAGTATGGCCCCGACTGCGTTCACTTTTATTCAAGGTGAAAAATTTGTTCATATCTATTTGATCAAAACCCTTCATAATTTTAAATACTTCAATTATGTCACTTCTTTTCCGTCTATAGGAAAGGGTAGGAAGTTTCAATTCCCTAAGCCTTTGTTCATAGGGTAGATCCTTTATAACTGCAACTAATTTCGTTGCACGTCTCTGAACCTTTTCGATCTCCAGAATATCTTTCTGAAAAATTGGGCTCCAAATTTGTGGACAGTATTCCAAAATTGGCCTAACAAGAGACTTAAATAGAATGAGAAAATTGTTCTTGTTGAGGCGATGGAAAGTTCTTTTAATTATTCCTACTCTCTGGTTAGCATTTGAGATGATAGTCCTCATGTGTTTCTGAAAGGAGAGTTCGGAGTCGAAGGTTACACCCAAGTCCTTTTCATAGCTATCTTGTTGCAGGACAGCGTTCTTCATATTATAGGCATAATGAGGATTATTTTTCCCGTAATGAATAATTTTGCACTTCTTTTCATTGAAGGGCAATTCCCATTTCTCGGACCATTGTGCAAGTTTCAGAATATCCTCTTGCAAGAGATTCTTATCTCTTAGATCTTTTATTGCCCGAAAGACCTTTGTATCACTAGGGTTGTGTTTTGGGTGGTGTTTTGGGTTGTGTTTTAGGTAGTGTTTAAAGTGGTGCTGAATGTTATTTTTAAGTGTTTTTGGTAGTGATTTAGGTTTAGGTAGTGCTTAATATTATGTTTAGGTGTTTTGGGTTGTGATTTAGGTAGTGTTTTATGTTTAGGTCATGCTTAATGTTATGTTGAGGTATTTTGGGTAGTGATTTAGGTGCTGTTTTAGAGTAGTGGTTTAGGTGTGTGGTTTAGGGTGATATTTTAGGTAGTGCTTTATGTTATAGTTTAGGTGTTTTGGGTTGGGATTTAGGTAGCATTTTAGGTTTAGGTAGTACTTAATGTTATGTTTAGGTATTTTGGATAGTGATAGGTGCTGTTTTAGAGTAGTGGTTTAGGTTGTGGGTTAGGTAGTGCTTTATGTTATAGTTTAGGTGTTTTGTGTCGGGATTTAGGTAGTAATTTAGGTAATGTTTTAGCGTAGTGGTTTAGGTAGTTATTAATGTTATGTTTGATTGTTTTCGGTAGTGAGGTAGGGTCGTGTTTTAGGGTAGTCGTTTAGGTTGTGGTTTAGGTAATGTTTTACAGTAGTGTTTAGGTAGATATCGGGGATGAAAGATCTCCGCGATTTCGCGGATTTCTGGGATTTTTCAATCCCGCAGCACCATCAGCGTATACTATTACTAATATGTGGTGCAGACACCCCAACACTATCAGCTAATACTACTAATAAATGCTTCAAGCGGCGCAGCACTATTACCGTATGCCAATATATATGAAACCTGACTTCCAGATTGTTCAATGGAGACCACTTTCATCCCTGGTAGTGATTAATGTTATGTTTAGGTGTTCTGTGATTTGATTTAGGTAGTAATTTAGGTAGTGGTTTATGGTAGTGGTTTAGGTCGATCCTCCTCAGTGGACCCATCTGCAGTTTGGGCTATTTCCCATTCCAACCAGGTGTCCATAAGTCATTCATCAAAGGCTGTGGAATCTGTTGTCCTGTCTGTGGGAAAGCAGACCCCTTGCTCCTTATTGGAAAGAGTAGCCTATGTGGTGTCAGCTGGCTTCCTCCAAAGAAATATGTCAGAATGACCATATGGTTGATGTCCAATAGCCGATGATAAAAATCCATGTGCTCTAGAGGCGTAGTTAAATAAAGCAAGCTTTACTTTTAGGTAATGAGGAATGTTGGTAGGAGTGAGGAATCAGAAGTATTAGTAGAAGAGGCAGAGAACTGGTTAGTGCCGCCACCTGGTGAGATATATCGGTTCACTGGGTGTAATCAGATGACCTGGATACAGGATTGATGATTATTATGAGTATGCGCATGCGGGAAAGAGCTTGGAGCACCGAGCTATCATAATGATTTATATATATATATATATATATATATATATATATATATTGTCGTGGGTGTGATGAAAATGGGAAATATTGTGCCTAGAGCGGGACTCGAACCCACATCTCTTTGCATTCGGGCCAGTGTGCTAACCATTACACCACCTAGGCTCCCTGATATCAACACACCCCCACGCCTACCTGTCTATGTGGTTACTTGCCTGAGAGGTCAGTGCAGACCACTACACTCGTCCCCCTGGAATTGTAAGTCTTGTAATGCTTACAATTACATACACACAGGCAAGCAACACTACATACACAGGGTAGGTTCAACAACCATACAGCGCAAAGCTTGTACAGGATCCTGGTCACGGCACCAGTGTCGTGGGTGTGATGAAAATGGGAAATATTGTGCCTAGAGCGGGACTCGAACCCACATCTCTTTGCATTCCTGGATACAGGATTGATGATTATTATGAGTATGCGCATGCGGGAAAGAGCTTGGAGCACCGAGCTATCATAATGATTTATATATATATATATGTATATATATATATATATATATATATAATATATATATATAACGTCATACATCGCAGACATATGGTAAAATAGAAGTGTCTGCTGATAAATCTGATAAATCGTGATCACCAAATTCATCATAGAAATCCAAACGTGTGTATACAACCAGTCATTCCTGCCCTCCACCCAACAACTCAAACGCGTCCTGTACTAGTGGCATCATCTATGTCTCACTCCACGCCTCAGAGAACTAGCCACTCCATGGCTCAGTGAATTAGCCACTCCACGCCTCAGTGAACTAGTCACTCCATGCCTCAGTGAACTAGCCAGTCCACGCCTCAGTGAACTAGTCACTCCATGCCTCAGTGAACTAGCCACTCTACAGCTCATTGAATTAGCCACTCCATTCCTCAGTGAACTAGCCAGCACACGCCTCAGTGAACTAGTCACTCCATGCCTCAGTGAACAAGCCACTCCATGCCTCAGTGAACTAGTCACTCCACGCCTCAGTGAACTAGCCACTCCATGCCTTAGTGAACTAGCCAGTCCACGCCTCAGTGAACAAGCCACTCCATGCCTCAGTGAACTAGCCACTGCATGCCTCAGTGAACAAGCCACTCCACGCCTCAGTGAATTAGCCACTCCATTCCTCAGTGAACTAGCCACTCTACAGCTCAGGGAACTAGCCATGCCATGCCTCAGTAAACTAGCCACTCCATGCCTCAGTGAACAAGCCACTCCATGCTTCAGTGAACAAGCCACTCCATGCCTCAGTGAACTAGTCACTCCATGCCTCAGTGAACAAGCCACTCCATGCCTCAGTGAACTAGCCACTCCACGCCTCAGTGAACTAGCCACTCCATGCCTCAGTGAACTAGCCAGTCCACACCTCAGTGAACAAGCCACTCCATGCCTCAGTGAACAAGCCACTCCACGCCTCAGTGAATTAGCCACTCCATTCCTCAGTGAACTAGCCACTCTACAGCTCAGGGAACTAGCCACTCCATGCCTCAGTAAACTAGCCACTCCATGCCTCAGTGCACTAGCTACTCCACGCTCAGTGAACTAGCCTCTAAAACTGCCTCAGTTGGCTATTTCAAAGAAATATGTGTATAAACTATGGGTTGAAAGTATCCAATTGGTCGCTTAGAGGTGGGGAATGAGGCAGCAGGGAGAGGCACTATGCAGAGTCAGCGACACATCTCAGTTGTTGGTTTCATATCAATGATGGATTATTACAGAATTACACAAGCCTGTGGTTTCGTTATTTATATCAACATAATAAATTATGTACCGTATTCTGGTGGGTTAACACCCATGTGTGGTTTAACGCCCAATCCCCGCTTGGCCAATATTCCTTAAATACCCACCACTTAAACCCCCATGTGTGGGTAAATGCCCACCCCACACTTCAGTGATTTGCCAATTTAAATGCCTGGGCGTTAACAAGCGAGAATACGGTAGTACATGTATACACCAGTGACTAAATAAATAAAGTTGTGTCGATCATGTCAGTTGTCACTGGTCTCCTTTAAACATGGGAATAAGTTGTGTCACTTTGGATGTGTTAGTTATCTGGTTACCAACACCTGACCCACTCACCGGACGGGATTACAGAATTGGTAAGGGCGCTGGGCGGATGCGAAGGGGGACATGTGTTCACACCCCGGCTGAGTTAACCCCAATGACTTACTAACTTATACCCGTCACTATCTAGCCTGGCACATGGCATTAATAGGATAGGGCATGGACTGGTTAACCTATAGAGCTGAGATGAGCTGAAACTCAGTATCAGGATAATGTGACAGGGTGGGATATCGGGTCATGGTGCCGATGGCCTGGGGCAGCACTATGAAGTTGCCATAAGTGTGCACTGTCACAAGTATGTATCTATCATGATATGACCTTAGTTGTTGCCAGGATGTAAAACCCCAAGACACAAACAATCTTATAAAGACATAAGGGGAAGTGAGAATCAGTAATTATACTACCCAAAATATACCGGATGCGTTGGCCGAATTGGTAGAGCACAGGCCTCAATTCCCGGTCGAGTCAAACAAAGGACTTACGAAATTGATACTTGTCGCTTCCAAACCAGGCCCTTGGCATAGGGCAAGGACTGGCTGGCTCAGTGTCAGGATAATGTGACAGATATCAGGTCATGGTGCTGGCAGCCTGGTCTCCCAGTGGGGCAGCAGTATAAAGACACCATGAGCGCATACTGTCACAAGTTGGTGCCCGTCCTGATATGACCTTAGATGTTGCCAGGATGTAAAGCTCCACCAACCAACTACTACCCAAAATATTAGTTATTGCACACATGTGGTATATCAGGTCTTGCTATTTTGCTAATATTCGATATTGAACTCTCCTTTCTCTCTCCCTTTTCCCCCTCAGGAGAGAAAAGCTAGTGAGAAGACCTTCTCACCATCGCCGGATAAACCACTCGATGTCCCCAAAGAACTCTGGCGTCTCGTCGACCATATTTATAGGAAAGGGATGCAAACCGTGAGTACGCCCCTATTGATCTATTTATGTTTTTTTTAAACCAAAGAGAAACCCCACAACAACTGATGGATAATTAGGATAATCTATACAAGGGCTTTCACTTTGAAAAGGTCACGATTCCATTGGTTTATGCAACTTTAAACACGCTTTAAATTATTAACTATCGCTAATTTACCAATTACTCTTTTATTCTCTATTGTTTTGTTGTAACCCAGCGTCTTGGCACCCAGTGAGATGGCGCATGCGCAATAGGCGCTTGTCCTCTCCTGACTGCAGGCTGCATGGGTCGTTCCGGCTTTCTCCTTAGACGGCCGGTCCAGCCTTGTTGATTCGTGGTCAGACATGGAGAGGGCTCCACTGCCAGTTTGAAAAGGCGGTTCATGACAACGTGGACTCAGTTAACAGACTAGAATGAGCCATTTCGGCACCTGCCCTCATCCACACCACCCACCCAGACACCCACTCATCTTGTTCCTCCATCTCATCGTCCGCACGCACACTAAGACCCACACCTACACCCACACCAACACCAACACCTACACCCACACCAACATCCACACCCACACGAACACCCACACCAGCACCCACACCAACACCCACACTAACACCCACACCAACACCCACACCCACACCAACACCCTCACCAACACCCACACCAACACCCACACCAACACCCACACCAACACCCACACCAACACCCACACCCATGTCAATGCCAACACCCACACTCACACCAACACCCACGCCAATGCCCACACCAACACCTACACCTACACCAACACCAATGCCAACACCAACAGCCACACCAACACCCACACCAACACTAACACCAACACCAACACCCACACCTACACCCACACCAACACCCACACTAACACTAACACCCACATCACAAGACCCACAACAACACCAACACCAAGACCCATACCAAAACCCACACCAACACCCACACCAACACCCACACCAATACCCACACCAATACCCACACCAATACCCTCACTAATACCCACACCAATACCCACACCAATACCCACACCAATACCCACACCAACACCCACACCAACACCCACACCAACACCCACACCAACACCCACCCCAACACCCACACCAACACCCACACCACCACCAACACCCACACCAACACCCACCTGCACCCACACCCACCTGCACCAACACCCACCTGCACCAACACCCACCTGCACCAACACCCACCTGCACCCACACCCACCTGCACCCACACCCACCTGCACCCACACGCACCTGCACCAACACCCACCTGCACCAACACCCACCTGCACCAACACCCACCTGCACCCACACCCACCTGCACCAACACCCACCTGCACCCACACCCACCTGCATCAACACCCACACCAACACCCACCCACACCAACACCAACCCAAATTTCGAGGTTCGAACTCCGCCCCTAGCGCCCCTAGCGCCCCTCTCGTCCTCAAAGTGTGGTTTATTAATAGAAGGATTACCAGTGGAGGTACCAGGTGGAATGGTTGAATGAGTTGAGCGTTCGTCTCCAACCCTGGTTGAGTTAAACCAATGACTTAAAAATTGATACTAGTCTTGTCACTTCCTAGCCAAGCACTCAGCATTATTAGGATAGGGCAAGGACTGGTTGGCTCAGTGTCAGGATAATGTGACTAAGTGGTATATCAGGTCAATGTGCTGGCGACCTGGTCGACCAGTGGGGCAGCATTATAAAGTCGCCATGAGTGTGCACTGTCACAAGTCGGTACCCGTCTTGATATGACCTTAGATGTTGCCAAGACACCCCAACAACCAACCAACCATCACCCACTCACTCATTTACACACTCACACACTCTCACCCACTTACCCATTCATTCTCACTCACACATACTCAATCATACACACTCATTCACTCTCACTCACTTGCTCACTCACTCATTCACTCACTCATTCACTTACTCACTCATTCACTCATTCTTTTGTTTGCTTAACGACCCCTAGCACAAAAAGTGAAGATCGGCTATTGGGGATCAACATTCACTCATTAATATAGGATATTCACATGACGTCATCAACCGGACGCGCGGCCATTGTGGCGATATCAACCAGTAAACATCCCATAGAGTTTGCCTGTATGCGCAGTGCAAACCGTTAGTTTTATTAAAAATTAATAGAAATGCAGAACCCTGACCATATCAATTTAATATAATCTTTTTGGTAAACATGTTTTCTATGTGTATTCCAATCAGTTTGTTGCTAGGTGTTGTGGTTTTAGAGATATTGAACTTTTTCTGTAGGAAGATTGCTCATAGCCATTGAGTTTGCAGTGTGACCGTGCCTTTATTATCGTGGTTACTATCGCCACAATGGCCGCACTTCCGTTTAACGTGACGTCAGTGCATACCCTATATTAATTCATTCATTCATTCACTCAACACTCACTACTTTCAATCTTCAATAAACACTACTACTAGTACTAGTGCATAAACCATGCTCATGAATCGGTATATTTGGAGTTTGACGGTCGGTCAAATGCCGGTAATCCTTTTCAAATGGGCAGTCTATGTGTGTGCGCGCGCGGGCGCGCGCGCGTGTGTGTGTGTGCGCGCGTGTGTGTGTGCGCGTGTGTGTGGGAGAGGGAGGGGAGTTAGAGGGGGGTGGTGGAGGGTGGTGGTTGTGTGCAGACGGAGAGTGTGAGGCGAGAAATGGCGTTACGTGTAAATGAGCATTCCGCTCACGGCCCGCGTACGAACGACAACGGGCCGGCGGGCGGGGAATCACCGGTGACATAACTCAGCGTCGCCATGCTGCTCACCTCCCACACAACCTCCCATCCACCCCGGAGAGGTCAGAGGTCACGCCGGTGCCTGCTGTGCGGGTGGCGGCGCGGCGCGGCGGGGGCAGTTTGAAGGCTTGATCAGGGCCGTACGTCATCGTGTTAAGTACTGGGTATTGAGCGACGCCACCATCCGTACAAACATGATTCAAATCGTAGCCATTTTATAGTTACTTGCGCCGGGGTGCGATCTGCTAACAGCTCACCGTCAGATTCTAGCCGCTTTATATTTAATGAACGGATGGGAGTTTAACTAAAAAAAAATTTGTTAAAGAAAAGATTTTTTTGTATGCTTAAAAATAACGCAGTGTAGTAGTCTGCACTGACCTCCCAGGCAAGTAACTACATAGACAGGTAGGCGTGGTTAGTGTGGTAATGTCAGGGAGCCTAGGTGGTGTAATGGTTAGCACACTGGCCCGGAATGCAAAGAGATGTGGGTTCGAGTCCCGCTCTAGGCGCAATATTCCCCATTTTCATCACCCCCACGACAGCTTTATTTCTTACCCATATGCATTTTTTTTTCAATGGGGGAAGTGGGAGCAAATTATTCTTCGTTGGGTTTAATGGAAGATAACTAGCGAATTGTTAGTGAAATGCTTCCCTGTGTGCGCATGCGTGCGTACGCCCTCTAACACTAATGACCCCCCGCCTACGTGCCATGTGATTAGGACCACTTAGTTGGCGCATAAAACTATATTTGACAAAGGTGCATTCTAACAAATTGCTACCAGGTCTGTGTTACAGTATTTACCTCTGGTTGTGATGTCTAATTATCGGGTCGTTGCCGGCCGATTGTTGTCAAGTGCTAAAGAATACTTATTGTTTAATTAGATTTTCATATTCAACTAATTGGTGGAGAGCCATGTGGCGTTCTCTATGGCGGAGTGGTTAGAGTGTCTGACTTTTTTCTAGGTCAGACTCCTAATCTGAGGGTCAGCGGTTCGATTCCCCGTGCCGCCAGCTCTGACAATTTGGATTTCCACCGCTGTGTATAACTTACAGTGTCATCAAAGGCCGGTTGTTCTCATACCATTTCTATGTGGTGTGGGAGGTTAAAAATCCCTTGGGTCGGTAAAAGTGTAGGCTCGGGCTTTCTATCGACCAGCAGTGGAGAGGGGAAGACCAGTCGTCAGTGACTGGGATTTCCCCTGCTTGGGACAACTAATGTACAAAAAAAAATGACGACAAAAATGAGAGACAAATAAGTGTTCACACTTCCTGTCTACCATTCGCTATATCGCTATATGTGTTTTCTGCAACCAATTTGATACTGATAGTGGTTTTCATTGAAATGCAACATAAACTGATTTAAAATATATATATTTAAGAGAAAGAAGAAAGCTGGATGTGGTTCTAGAAATTGTAACCAACCAATCGTATTGCTGGCCAGTGTAATCAGACCCAATACTCGTACATGTATAGCTGGGACCACAGCTCATCAGTTATCATGCATTAACATAGGTTATGGGGAGCGTGACGTAGCTCAGACAGTAGAGTGTCCACCTGTAAAGGTGTGGGTCATTCTATCGATCCTGCTCAGTGGACACATTTGCAGTTTGGGTTACTTTCCATTCCAACCAGTGGTCCCCCAACTGGTTCATCAAAGGCTGTTGTATGTGCTGTCCTGTCTGTGGGAAAGTGTATATAAAAAAAAAAACCTTGTTGCTTATCGGAGTAGCCTATCTGGCAGCAGTGGGTTTCCTCCAAAGAAATATGTCAGAATGACCATATGTTTGACGTCCAATAACCGATGATAAAAATCAATGTGCTCTAGAGGCATCGTTAAATAAAACAAACTGTCAACATAGGTTACTGAAAGTTGCATAGTCCGACTGTTTTGAATTTTTGTCATTTTCTAAGATAAATATATTAGCTTGATCATTATAATCTATTTAACTTTAGTTTTCAGTAAATTTTATTTTAAATGGCTAACTTTTGATATATTTGAAGTGAAAATATAGTTTTGGCATCATCATCATCATCATCATCATCATCATCATCATCATCATCATACTGTCGGTCGCGATGCGACAAAGACTGCTTTCATTACTTGACTGCCGCTCTCCATTTAGCTCTCTACTGTGAGAGTTGCGTCCATGAGTCGGTCTTAATGTCTCTCAGCTTCAGGTTTCTCTTGATGGTATCCTTGAACCGGAGACGAGGGCGCCCTCTCTTTCTGTAGCCAGAAGACAGTTGAGAATAGAGGATCTGCTTTGGTAGCCTGTCTGATGACATCCTCATGAGGTGTCCAGTCCACCGGAGATTCTTTTTGATCAGAAGATCTTCCATAGAGGGCAGCCCCGTCCGTTCGAGTATTTCCTTATTTGTCACTTTGTCCTTCCAGGTTAGCCTCATGATTGAACGCAGATGTCGCATCATGAAGGCATGCAGCTTTTTCACCTGTCGTCTGTACACTGTCCAGGCCTCGGCTCCGTATAGTAGGGTGGATAGTACGATTGCACAGTAGATCTTGCCTTTGACCCAAATGGACACATGGTGGTTGTTCCAGAGTCTCTGGCATAATCGGCTGAAAGATGTGCTAGCCTTGGCCATCCTCCTCTGTATTTCAATACGTCCATCACTTGATATAGTGCTTCCGAGGTAGGTGAATTCCGGAACAGAGTTCAGCTTGTTTCCGTCAACCATGATCTCCTCCTCTCGGGTTCTTGTAGAGTTGGGTTGGTACAGCACCTCCGTCTTCTTGATGTTAATCTTCAGGCCGAACTTCTTTGATGCATCGGAGAAAGCGTCTACAATTTTCTGGATCTCTTCCACAGAGTGGGCAACCAGTGCACTGTCATCTCCGAATAGCAGCTCTCTCACCAGTATCCGAGTAGTTTTGGTCTTCGCTCTGAAGTGTGCAACATTGAATAGATCAGCGCTCTGTCTGGACTGTATATAGATGCCATCCCCCATATCTCGGAAAGCCTCGTCGAGCATTGCTGATGGGAAGATGGAGAAGAGCGTGGGGGCCAATTTTGGCAAGCGTTCCCCAAAACAACGCCAAAACTCATAAGCATCAGCAGGTTCTATTAAATTGTCGCACTATGCCTTCTACATGGCAACACATACTTAATAAGTGCACATGTATCTAAGGTAGATATGTAGAGTCAAATCTAGGTGAGTGTTTTGGTTTTGAAAAGGTTACGCTTCATTGGACTATGCAGCTTTAAGGAATGGTGTAGGGGTAGCGACACAACGTGAACAAAGAGAAATTAAAGATGGGGTCTGAAAATAGCCAACCAACACAGTTTTAAGCTAACATCCACATTGTCTGCATTTGAAAATAATGCTGTGGGGATTCGTCTAAATGCACGCTGAAAATGAGGTCCAATTCGGTTGTTACCGCTCATTGATTTTAATATGAAATCCTAGAATTTAAGGTGATAACATTACCCGGATAGTTGTGGTTGTTGTTACCTCGGATTACAGTAGAGCCGATTCTGATTACATTTTTTTTTTATAGTTTACACCCCAAATCTTGAACACACTTAATCAACAGCATAAACTGTCAACACGCAGGGATAGACTACTCTTTTAGTGAGCCTAAAAAAATACTACTTTTAGTGAAATTAAAACGAACTGTTAGTTAAGTTTAAAGACTACTTTTATTAGTTTTAATGAAATTAAAAGACTACTTTTAGTAAGATTATAAGATTACCTTTTGTGAAACTAAAATACTACTTTTAATGAAACTAATAGAATACTTTCAGTGACACTAGAAGTAGGCTTTTAATGAAACCAAAGTACATCTAGTGACAGGCTGACAACAGACGAGGTTCGCCCCTCTTCCCGCCGATTACCGAAAGTGATCAGCTGGTGATTGCTTACAGTTTCCCGGTGCTGCATTTTACTAACAAATTGTTCACCCAATAATATATACCGTTATGAGCTTGCAACATTGAACATGTTAACGTTTACATGCAATCCCTGACCCTGCGCGATCGCCGAATCGGTAGAGCGCGGGCCTCGCGTGTGGGAGATCGGGAGTTCAGTTCCCGGTCGAGTCAAACCAATCACTTATAAAAGTGATACTTGTCTTTTCCTAGCCTGGCGCTCTACATTAATAGGATTGGCTTAGCTCAGTGATAGGATAATAAAACTGAGTTGGATATCGTGTCATGGTGCCAGCGGCCTGATTTCACAGTGGGGCAGCACTATAATGTCACCATGAGTGTGCACTGTTACAAGTCGGTACATGTCCTGATATGTTCTTAGATGTTTCCAGGACTTAAAACTCCGACAACCAATCAATGCAATCCGTCAATTGTCATAGTGTAATATGTTGAGTCTCGGACGTCGGAGCCCGAAGATACCACTTACTCTTCCCCAGGTGCGTTCTGACAACTGTCTGTCAGTTCCCACCTGATGCCCCTCTCAAACAAAGTCAAAAGGAAGAAAGAGAAGACAAGTTACTCAAGATTGACAGTGAAGAAGTTGTGCTTTATTGGCATCAACTCCTGTTCACCTACTAGCGACCTATCACCCTCACTCCTTACCTCCTGTCCACACAGATCCTCATTATTCTCGTTAGTATGTATAAGAATCAGTGCCTACAGCCCATTGAACCAGAGTCCCATGGTTGTTGCACACAGCTCAGTGCCTTTTGAATAGTTGTTGCTAGTTTGTGTCTAGAAAGTGGAGCCTCAGTGTTTGGGTTCCTGGATAAGAGAAGAGTATCTCCTGCTAGACTGCCTAGCTCAGAGTCTCTCTCAAGAGTGTTTGAAGAAGTGAATGAAGAATAATATATATCAAAGTGAGGTCTGTGTGTCAGGTGCAAGGGGTGCAGGTGACTGGGCCTCACAGCCAGCCAATCAGACACCCTCTACAGCCTGGGGGGCGACGCCCTAATAGGGGCAGCTGTCACTCAACCCCAGCTGCAGGTGGTGTCCATAATGTATGCAGGATGGCTGGGTATCTTGCCCATCGGCCCTGTGGTAACAGGTAGTTACAATAAACATATATTAAAAATGTCCTTCCCCTCTACTTGCATAGAGGGAACATTTCACTAAACATTAACTGTCTCTTACATATGAACATCACGTCATAATCTCGGGCACTATGTGTTATCATATTTTCCACATAGTCTCTTATGTCACACAGCGAGTGGAGCACCCATTGCTTCTCTGTTACATAAACCTTGGTCCCCACTCCGTCGCCCGAGAATAGCAATGCTCTCTGCCAATATATAATTCTGAACCAAAAATCCGTATATTTTTACAATAGGTATATATGGTACAGTGTGTGCTGCCGGCATTGTTTTACTTAGCGACGAATTGTCTCAAAGCTGACATCCCTAGCTTTTGTTTGAAATAATTAAGAGGTGAACTGTTAGTCCAACATACTGGTCTCGCGAAATCTGAATGCACATGATTGAAATGCTGCGGTTAAAAACTAAATTAAAATTATTTAATAAAAGGAAGAAAATGTAACTGTGCGAAAACTTTGTAATTAATCCCGCCACTGCCTCTAGAGTCATGCCTCGGTTCAATCAATGTAATGGGTTTGTGGTACGGTGTGGATTGAATGGCGTTACCCGACGCGGTGGCCGGTGAGGAAGGAGCGCAGAATTCCAGTGCAGAAGGTCAAGAGTTCGATTCCCGGTCGAGTCAATCCAATGACTTACAAAATTGATACTTGTCACTTCCGAGCATGACACTCAGCATTAATAGGATAGGGCAAGGACTGGTTAGCTCAGTATCAGGATAATATGACTGAGTGGGAAATCAGATCATGGTGCCGGTTGTGTGGTCTCCCAGTGGGGCAGCACTATAAAGTCGACATCAGTGCGCACTGTCACAAGTCGGTACCCATCTTGGTATGACCATACATGTTGCCAGAATGTAAAATTTCAACAAACAAACAAATTGAATAGTGGTGCGTCTGTCCAATCTGTTAGTTCTGAAACCCATATTTTGCGCATAAACAGTGTAGGGTATGAACAATGAGATCTGCCTTTCTGTTTACACTTCTTATTCGGAAGGTTGGTTGGTTGGTTGTTGGAGTTTTACGTCCTGGCAACATATAAAGTCATATCAGGATGGGTACCGACTTGTGACAGTGCACACTCATGGTGACTTTATAGTGCTGTCCCACTGGGAAACCAGGTCATTGGCACCATGACATGGTATCCCACTCAGCCACATTATCCTGACACTGAGCCAACCAGTCCTTGCCCTATCCTAATAATGCTGAATGCCTGGCTAGGAAGCGACAAGTATCAATTTTGTAAGTATTTGGTTTGACTCGACCGGGAATTGAACTCCCGGACGGGAGGCCTGCTCTCTATCGATTCGAAAACCGCGCCCGGTATATCCGGAATGTAGATGTTAACACAAAAACATCATAACGTAAACATACCAAACTTTGGTTCGGTCCAGATTAGACGATGGTACTATTGGTAGCATAATATGTGGTTCTGCAAGGGCCTCATATATTTAGCTGCTGGACACTGTACACCACGAGGGCGTGCATCTGGCTTTAGGTACAATGAGTGGTCCACAACTGGTTCATTAAAGGCTGTCATATGTGCTGTCCTGTCAGTGGGAAAGTGCATATAAAATACCCCTTGCTGCTTATCGGAAAGCGTAGCTTATGTGGCGGCAGCGGGTTTCCTCCAAATAAATACATTAGAATGACCATATGTTTGATGTCAAATAGCCAATGATGAAAATCAATGTGATCTAGAGGCATCGTTGAATAAAACAAACTTTCTGGCTTTAGGTGCTTTCCGTACATCTCCTGTTGCACATCCTTTGATGTTGAGGCTAAAGAACCATCATTTGCAAATCAGAGAATCAAACTAGCTCGGGCCATGGTGTTGGCAGCCTGGTATCCCAATGGGGCAGCACTATAAAGTCGCCATGAGTGCGCACTGTCACAAGTCGGTACCCATCCTGATCTGACCTTATATGTAGCCGAGACGTGAAAACTCAAACAAACAAACATACAAACTATGACGAGGAGTGCAGTGTGGTTGGCGTGTTGGCGTGTGTAGGCGTGTGTAGGCGTGTGTAGGAGGGGGGCATTGATTGGGTAGTCCCTAGACCTTCTGGTCCTACCTTCTCATGCCCGTTATGGATCGACTGCTTGCGGCCACCGAATGCTATGAGTGCACCATATTTTTGACCCGCTAACTTCATTTTGTCAGCCGGGAGCAACTGGTCGAGAAGTAATTCCCCCCACCCTCACCTCCCACCTCCTACCTCCCACCTCCTCACCTCCCACCTCACCTCACGGACCACAGCCCAGCCAAGTTTCCACGGTGACAAACCGACGATTTGATTCTGGAGCCAATTGCATTGCCCACCCGCCCCTGTCCTCTCCCCTGGTCACCCCGCCCCCTCCCCCCTCACACCGACTACCACCACCCGCTCCCAGTACGCCCCCGCCCCCTAAATACCCCCCCCCCCCCCCCTTTCCCAACCCACGCCCGAGCTAAGACCCGGTATCAGGATTTCAGATGGCGTCGATCAGTGCGGATAATGGCCGTCTGTTGGGGGCACCGTGGGGGCATCCTCCTCCCCCCCCTCCCCTCCACCTCCACCTCCAACTCCCGCCTGCCCTTTCTCCCCCTCCCTCCTCCCCGCACCCCCCTCCCTCCCCCTTCCCCTCCCCTTCCTCCCTCCCTCCCCTCTCCCTCTCTCCCCCTCCCCCTTCCAACCCAAGACCCCTCCCCTACCTCGCCCCCAAGACGCGTCGAGCCGAGCCGTAGCAGTACCGCGCGCACTTTCTAACAAGCTTTTCCTGGATGGGCAACATAATAACGGGTGTCCTGATGGAGTCTGGCGCCTGGCCCGGGGCAGTGGCGGCCTGGCGTGCCGGTAATGCCGGGCCGTCGGGGACGGTGCCCGGCGCGCCACGCACCCGCGTCTATTTCCTCTCTTAATTGATACAGGTCATCGCTGCACACCGGGGGAAGGGTGAGGATGGGGGCGGGAGGCGGGGAGTGTCTTCCCGGCCACGAGTTTCGCCACTGCTCGACCTAGCCCCCCCTCTCACCCCTACATCCCTCACACCCTCACACCCCTCACACCCTCACACCCCAACACCACGTTGGAGTGTGAGAGTGTGAGGGAATTCCAGCCGTGTTATCGTCGCCTTCTTGGCCGCCTCACCCCGAGCCAGGCCACCGTATCCCCCCCTCCCCTACCCATCTCCCTATCCCCTCCCTACTCACTACAACAACTGTGCCCGCCACTCCCTGCACTCTGTCCCGCGTGTTACTGCAAGTTTGTCCCCATGTCCCCATGCGTGTCACCATGCGTGTTACCATGTCGCTATTAGTGTCACCTCAGCCTGCTCGCCTCACCAGGGCCGCGTTCAGTGTCTGTCTCGGAGGCGCCTCGGAGATGGCCTTGACATCACGCTAGTCTGAACGCATTTAGCTGTTGGCCGCCTCAAAAATGGTGGCCTCCATGGTGATTGGCTGCAACTACTGAATTCGGCAGCCATTTTCGAGGCACTTTTTGTCTCCTATCTGAAAAGGGAGGCGTCTCCGAGACGTCACCGAGACGCACCCTGAACGGAAATAAGCCAAGAAGCATCGCCGAGACGTCGCCGAGGCGCCTCCGAGACGGACCCTGAACGCGGGCCCTGGCCTGGCCTGCTCCCAGCCAACCCGACCCCACCCCATCTCATCCTACCACATCCCACCTCAACACACCGCATACCCCACCCCACCACACCCCATCCGACGACCTACAACAGCACTCACGCTACACACCACACCACACCACATCCCAAACCATATCACATCCTATCACTTCTCACCACACCACATCCCACCCCACCGGGTCCCACCACCTACCATATACCGCCCTTGTCATCCACCACACACCGCCCCCGGTCCTTCCACCAGTACTCATCTAAACGCATTTAATCGTGCAGATCTCATCAGCGACATTGTGCACATTCCTGCTTGCCTTCCCGACACCCCCCAATACTTCCTGTCAGTTCCCAGTGCCCCGGCCACTGTGCGCCTCTACAAGTCTACTCCAAGACAAAACAATCGGTGGGAATTGTGATGGTCCTTGTTCCCCCAACACTCCGCCTGCTGCTGCCCCTTAGTTTCGTTTACTATGTTGTGTTACTATCCTGCACAATGCCATGCTGCTTACAATATCGACCGAACGCGGTGGTCCAAATGGTAAAGCGCAGGCTTTCCGTGCGGAAGGTAGGAAGTTCGAATTCCGGCCGGGTCAAATCAATGGTTTATAGAATTGATACTTGTCATTACTTATGCTGGTCATCGGCATTAATATGATAGGGCAATGACTGGTTTGCTCAGTATCAGGATAAGGTGACAGAATGGGATATTGGATTACGGTGCTGGTGGCCTGGTCTCCCACTGAGGCAGCACTATAAAGTCACCATGAGTGCATACTGTCACAAGTTGGTACCGGTCCTGATATAACCTTAGACATAAAACCCCAACAAGTGAGCTTACCATGTCCTGTACATGTCTTCATACTTCTTACAGTCGAATGGTAATTTTATGCACACTTATTTAAACAGATGACATGATCTGAAGGTTTTTGGTTAACGCCATATGTTTTACTACTTTTAGATAAATATATCAGGTTGATCATTATACTTTACCTAGTTTGTACTTTCAGTTTCAATCACGGACAATTGGTCTTCCGCATTCCTTGCCATAACCTAAGTAATGCAGAGTGCCAGGTTGGATGTAGCGACAAGTATCAATTTTTGTAACTCATTGGTTTGACGTCACAAGCATTTCAACCCCGGTGTCTGAATCCCATGACCTGCCACACGGGAAATGGGATGCTCACCTCATTTGGCCACCATCCACGCCTACCGTGATAACTGATAAGTTGCGTAGGTGATTCTTAACCGCAAACTTTCACTTACCACCTAAGACCCCAGTCACACGAGAGCTTGCGCCCACTTTGTGACCAGCTTAGACCAAAGAATCTACACTCACCAGTGACATCCTTGCTACCAAATCAATGGTTGCTGATGTCTGGGCGTCACTGGTGAGTGTGGGTTCTTTGGTCTAGGGTGGTCGCAAAGTGGTCGTAAGTTGTAGTGTGACTGAGGTATAAGCCGCACACTTTGAGTGATCCGTCCAGTTTGCACCCACATCGGTGCGAGGTTACACTAAGTAGATGCCGGTGTGGTGGGGTGAGTGGGGGGCTGTGTGGGGGTTTTTCAATCAGTATCTTATAGTATAGCATGGCGATCCATTACCACTTAGATGGTAAGCGGATAGTAGCGCCTCCTGGCGGCTAACGTGGTGCTGACACACATTCCGCACCCAACGCCCCCCTTTTATTGGATCTACATCTTAACAAGCCCCCCCCCCCCCCCAAGCCCCCAACCGCTACTGCCGCAGTCCCAGCTACTCTCCGGTCAAAATGGCGCAGCCGAAATTGATACGGAGTAATTGATATATTTTTACATGCCATCTATTTCCAGGATTAGGTTTGTTTGTGGCCTTGTTTTATATGTTTCTAAGGAGGAGGAGAAGAAGAATATTTGTTGGTTGGTTGTTGGAGTTTACATCCTGGCAACATCTACGGTCGTATCAGTATGGGTACCAACTTGTGACAGTGCACACTCATGGTGACTTTATAGTGCTTTGCCCTGTCCTGATATGACCTTAGATGTTGCCAGGACGTAAAACTTCCAACAAACAAACAAACAGTGCTGGGAAATCAGGCTGCCGGCACCATGACTCGATATCCCACTGTCACATTATCCTGACACTGAGCTAACCAGTCCTTTCCCTATCCTATTAATGCCAAGCATCAGGCTAGAAACCGACAAGTATCAACTTTAAAGTCATCGGTTTGACTCGACCGGGAACCAACCTTCTGCACGCAAGGCCCGCGCACTACCGATTAGGCCACTGCGCCCAGTCGAAGAAGATGAAGCAGGATGATGATGATGAGGAGGAGGAGGAGGATGAGGAGAAGGAGGAGGGAGTTGATTTGTTCGTTGATGGCAGCTGCCCCTGTTGGATTAAGGGAAACCCTACAAGGTGTGCGTGCGCGTGCGCGGTTCACCCACTGAGTTTATGTTACCTTGGGCTGATGGTGTATGCGTGTGGGGTGGGTGAGGGTGAGCGTGTGTGTGGGTGGGGGGTGGGCGTAGGCAGGTGACCGGGGTGTGGGTTCCGCGGCTCCGGTGTTCTTATTGCATGTCGGCGTACGGCCGGGTTTAGCGAGCCTCTCATCGGAGGCAATCAGACGCCGCCCCAGACGGGCCGGACGCTGGTACTGGGCATCGATTGTAAGGTGGGGGATGCTGCGGCCAATCACCGGCCGGCTCCCTCCTACCCCCACACGCATGCGCACACCGCGATACCCGTGTCCACATTCACTCCCACACCCAGATCCACTCACACACACATTCACTCACACACACATTCACCCCCCCGCCACATTCACTCACTCACCCACCCACATTCACTCACACACACAACCACTCATACACACATTCACTCACACATTCACCCCCAGCCACATTCACTCACTCACACACCCACATTCACTCACACGCCCACATCCACTCACACACCCACAGCTACTCACACCCACATTCACTCACATGCACATTCACCACCAACCACATTCATTCACTCACACACCCACATTCACTTACACACACATCCACTCACACACACATTCACCCCCAGCCACATTCACTCACTCATGCACCCAGATTCACTCACTCACCCACATCCACTCACACATCCACATCCACTCACACCCACATTCACTCCCACACCCAGATCCACGCACACACACATTCACACACACAGATTCACCCCAGCCACATTCACTCACTCACTCACCCACCAACATTCACTCGCACACCCACATCTACTCACACCCACATCCACTCACACCCACATTCACTCATACACACATTCACGCCCAGCCACATTCACTCACGTACCCACATTCACTCACACACCCACATCCACTCACACACCCACATCCACTCACACCCACATCCACTCACACCCATATTCACTTCCACACCCACATCCACTCACACACATTCACTCACACATACATTTACCCCCAGCCACATTCACTCACTCACCCACCCACATTCACTCACATCCACTCACACACCCACATCCACTCAGACCCACATTCACTCACACACCCATATTCACTCATACACCCACATTCACTCACACACACATTCACTCACACACATTCACTCACACACATTCAGCCCAGCCACATTCACTCACACACATTCACCCCCAGCCACATTCACTCACACCCCCACATTCACTTACACACATTCACCCCCAGCCACATTCACTCACACATTCACTCACACCCCCCATATCCACTCACACCCACATTCAAGCACACTCCCTCATTCACTCACACACATTCCCTCAAACATGCACTCCCACACCCACATTCACTCACACACATTCACTCAGATACAGCCACTCACACACATCCACTCACACATTCACTCACATACATTCATTCTCACACATTCACTCACATTCACTCACACACATGCACTTCCACATACTCACTCACCCACCCACATCCACTCACACACATTCACTCACACACATCCACTTCCACACATTCACTCACTCAGCCACATTCATTCGCACAGCCACCCACATTCACTCCCACATTTACTTAAAAACCCACATTCACTCCCACAACTGCAATCACTCCCACACCACATTCACCCCCACACACATCCCCTCACCCCCACATTCACTACCACATCCACATTCACACCCCACACATTCATATCCACAACCAAATTCACTCCCACACCCAAATCCACTGCCACACCCGCATTCACTCACACCCACATCCACTCACACCAACATTTATTCCCAAACCCACATTCATTCCCATACCCACATTCCACTGCCACTCCCACGTCCGGACCCACATCCACTCCCACACCCAAGTATCACTCAGGTAGGCACTCACGCACACACATGCAATCTCCCATTCATTCTCCCTTGCTCGCTAACTCCGCACCACCTTCAATCACTCAGCTGTGCACATCCTGTCACATCCGCAAACCGACCCCTTCACACCGCACTTATCAGTTCCTCTTCCCAAGTCCGGTCACTCACCAAGAAGCCCGTCCCTCTTCACCTCCACCCTACACCCCGCCTCCCCTTTCCCCTCCCCCCTCCCCTCCCCTCCCCACCCCACCCTCTCCACCCCATCCTCTCCACTCTCCCATCCTTCTCCTCCTCCTCTCCAGTCCTCTGCTGTCCCTATTCTCCCTTCTCCTCTCCCCCCTCGCCTCCTCTCTCCATTCCCTCGCCTCCTCTGTCCCCTCCCCCCTCCCCTCCTCTCTTCTCTTTCCCCTCCCCCTCCTATCTCCCCTCCTCCCCCTCCTCCCCCTCCCCACCCCTCCTCTCCCATCTCTTCTCCCCCTCACCCCTTCCATATCGCCTGCTCCCCCCTCTCCTCCCCTCTAATCATCCTCACCCCCTCCTCCCGTCCCTCATCTCCGCCTATCCCTCCCTACCCCTCTTTCCCCTCCTCCCCTCTTCCCCTCTTCTTCCCCTTTCCTCCTCCCTCCTCCCCCTCTTCCCCTATCCCCTCCGCTCCTCCCGTCCTCTTATCCCCATCATCACTCTCTCCCTCCATCTTCACCCCCTCTTTCCCCTCTCATTCGCCTCCCTTCTCTCCCCCTCTTCTCCTCCTTCTCACTCCTCCTTCTCCTCCCTTCCCCCTTCATCCCCTCCTCCTCCCCCTCTCATCACCCCCTTCTCCCCCACCCTCCACCTCCCCTCCTCTCCCTCCCTCCCCTTCTCCTCCCCTCCTTCCTCCCCCCTCCTCCTTCCCCTCCTCCCCCCTTCCCCCGACCCCCTACCCGCGCTTCTTCCCCATCGCTTCCTTCTCCTCCCATCTTCTTCGCTAATGCCCAAACGATTCGCTCCTCGAAAAGATGGATTTTTTTGTCAGTCGATTCGTGCGTCCGGTTGCATCCTATGAGATGACGTTAAGTGGTCTCGGTTATACCTCTCCGCCTCGCCGGTCCCCCTCCTCCCCTCCCTCCCTCCCTCCCTCCCTCCCTCCCTCCTCTCTCCTCCCTCCCCCTCCCTCCTGCCTCCTCCTCCCTCCCTCTATCCTCCCCCCTACCTCCCTCCCTCCCTCCTTTCCTCATTCTCCAGTAAGCTCTGCCCTGCCTTTGCCTCCCCATGCCGGTCTGGCGGTTTCAGCTGTGCGCCAGTTTCAGCCGTGCGCATAGACTCAAACTCAAGGCATTGTCAGTGGTCATGAGCAATCTTCCTACAGAAAATACAGAAAAAGTGAAATATCTCTAAAACCACACCACCTATTAACAAATCGCTTGGTACACATATATAGAAAACATCTTTACCAAAAATATTATATTAAATTTATAAGGTTAGGGTTCTTGATTTCTATTAATTTTGAATAAAACTAATGTTACACTGCGTGTACCGTCAAACTCAAGGCATTGTCAATGGTGGTGAGCAATCTTCATACAGAAAATCCCGGAAAAGTGAAATATCTCTAAAACCACGCCACCTAGAAACAAATCGCTTAGTACACATATAGAAAACATCTTGACCAAAAACATTATATTATATTTATAAGGTTAGTGACTCACGACCATTGACAATGCCTTGAGTTAGAGTCTATGCGCACGGCTGAAACTGACAGTGAGCTGAAACTGCCACACCGGGTCCCGCCGACCTGGTCGCTCCATGGAAGGTCCCCGTGAAGACTCCTAGTCCTAGGTCTGTGGGCCGGGGTCGGCTTGGACGCGGGTTGGAGAGGACAAGTGTGGGGGGGGGGGGAGGAGGGAGGGGCTGGGGTGGCGCTAATTGGGGAAAAAAAGGAAGAAAAAGATACCTATCTATTTTGTTGTTGAGTGTGTATGGGGGGGGGGGGTGCGGGGAGGTGGCCAATGCTGGTTTTCATGTAGGCTTCTTCATGGGGTTGTATTCATGCGGGAGTTAATGGGGAATGCCCAAGGTGGGCAAGATACAGTAATATGGGGATGGGGGAATTGGGGGGAGGGTGACCTGCACTGTTTGAGGAGGCTTTGTCACAGGATGGAAAGGAGCAGAAGGGGGAGGAGGGAAGGGGAGGCTGTGTCCCGTCTTCCTGCCGCCCTGCCCGGCGCCGTCCCTCTGCCGCCCCGCCCCGTCCCCCTGCATCCCCGCCCCGTCCCCCTGCCGCCCCGCCCGCCGCATCTCTCTGAGGCCCCGCCCCGCCCCGTCCCCCTGCCGCCCCACCCGCCCCATCTCCCTGCCGCCCCGCCAGCCCCATCTCTCTGAGGCCCCGCCCTTTCGCCCTACAGCCCGTCCCCCTGACGGCCCCGCCCCGCCCCGTCACCGCCGCCACTCCCCGCCTCTCCCAACCGTCTGCCCGCCGCCCCACCGTCCCACCCAGGCGCCCGTCCGCTGAGGTCTTGTCTCTAACACACCGGCACCTCGGGAGAGTCGACGGGCGGCCATCAAATAAAGAGTAACTTGTGGTGTATGGCTGGCGGCCCCCATGCCTGCGGTGAGTTAACATCCCGGCGAAAAGAAATCTTGTCACTGCTACTGGATGCCTTCAGTCGGACTGGCTACACAGTCCACAGGCCACCGGTATCACTGGGAGCGGGGAATCATGCATTAAGGCAGCTCTGGTGAGGAAAACGCCTGTAATTATCCAGACAGACTAGCCCTCGAATACGTATATATAACGTTTAAAACGTATCAATATATCAGACAATCTTTTTTTAAATATATTATTTTGGTAATGACATTTGATTTATATATACTTAATACAGTAAAACCTCCCTAACCTCCCACCTCTACAGATCGACCACTCCCCAATATGGATCGCTTTATTTGGGTCCCCAAAAATACCATTGTAACAATATTCTAACTCCCTAAACCGACCACCTCCCTAAATCGACCACTTATAGTCGGTCCCAAGGTAGGTCGATTTAGAGAGGTTTTACTGTATATCTTTTTGTCAGTGCCGTGGCACTGGGCTTCCGACTGTCAGCTAAGTAAGGTTTTTGAGTCTACCTTATAGCCTATGTAATACCCCTGTCACACTATGACGTAACGAGCCAACGTAAGCCTGATGTGGTGATTTTTCATCATTACGTTGACGTACGTTGGATTACGTTATGATGACGTCAGAATGACGTTAGACTGACGTCAAGCTACGTCACATTACGTCGTGTTACGTCGAGGTTTTGGACATGTTCAAAACTTTCGACGTAGCTCGAACGTAAGGGTTTATGTTCGCCATACGTTCTGTTCACGTTCAGCGAATGTCAATGACGTTAAACGGACGTTTGTCAAATGCTGCTCACTACGTTCAACTACGTTCCACTACGTTGACCCACATTAAACCGGGTGGAAATGCCCACGCGGCGTAATGGGAACGTCAGGAGAATGTCAGGAGAACATACATTCAACGTACGTTCAACATTTCGCCACCGTCTCATGACATATGTAACATCACGTACCGTTCTTCTGGCGATGGAATAACGTTCATAACGTTCCGTGAGTGTAATGACGTTGTCCTCTCTCGTTGAATGACGGTATCACTATGCTTTACCGACGTTCCGCTCTCGTCCACTACGCTGCATCCACGTTCAACTTGTGCCCAAATTTGCATACTACGCCGAGAAGTTCAACATTTTTCATGTTCTCCCTACGTTGACGTTGTTACGTCATAGTGTGACAGGGCCTTTAGTCCTTTCTTCACTTCCCTGTGTGATAGCACATAATTGCTAATTTTGTAATATTAGTCCGAGTCTAATCGTGTTGGGTAGACCAATCCAAACCTACTAGGTTCGAGCTGAAATACCCCATTCTAAATGTGATCTGTCATTCAGATGCATACAATATTCATGTAAGCAATGCATGATAAAATCACGTGACCTGCTTTTTAATAGTTGGACTGACAAATGATATATTTAGATGAATAAATATTGCCCCCCCCCTCCCCCCGCGACCACATTCACTCACACACATTCACTCACATACATCCACTCACACACATCCACTCACACATTCACTCACACAGAAAACAAGCATGTGTAATACTAATAGTGGTGGTTACAACATTTATTTCTTACAATTAAAACGGTGCATCTTAAAGGGCAAACTACATGTACATGTACTGATATTCATATCAGAATATGTAAATGCAAGCAAAGACCTCTTCAAGGAAGACATTAATGTGAGCGTTCTACACGATGCGTTAAGAGATGAGTCAAAGAAAGTGGAAGCAATTTCTTGCAAAATAGCTGCAAATATCTCAGTATTAAAATTCATCACATGCCCATAACTCAGAATGTAAGAACATGATGTGCAGACAGTGAGGGTAGTTGTGTATGCATTGAATATCGGGCAACCTCATTACTGGCGAAACCCAATAATGTCGGGTGATTCCCAGTCCCACTCCCTATCCATCCACCATTATCGCTCACTCTGGAATTACTAGTATGGGTATTACTAGCATATCCACTGCCAAAACTACCCAGCATTGAAGAAGCCAGTTGTCAACCTGTTGGATCACGATATTCATGAAACACACTTCATGAAACATATGATTATTGTTGTGTAAGCTAATTGTAGCAGATTCATAACGTTGCTAGATTTCTGTTTGCTAAAATATCTGAGAAAGTAGTTTAGTGCAGTGGATTCACCGACAAGTCAATGCCTACTACATTCTCTCACATTCCATGCTAATAAGCACATCAGTCCTAATTTATTTCCATACAGAGAGTGGGGTTTAGCTCTTTGGCACTACCACTACTGAATTTATGCGATAACTCGTAGCATTTGAACAACTGAATAACCTGGGACACAAACTGATTTAGATTGGAACGGTAATTTCCAGCATTATCTTACTGTCCTACATATCGCTACAATGGGGGACATGTGGCGTAGTTAATTTTTCCGACACTTGGTGGCGCGTCGGTACTAGTGGGCCTAAACGGCCATTGACAATGTTTTGATTTTGTCGGTACGCACAATGTAAAATGTTTATTTTATTCAAAATTAATAGAAATGCAGAACCCTAACCTTGTAAATTTAATATAATCTATTCACTGAATATGTTTTCTATATGTGTACCAAGCGGTTTGTTTCTAGGTGGTGTGGTTTTAGAAATATTTGACTTCTTCTGTATGAAGGTTGCTCACAGCCATTGACAATGCATTGAGTTTGCCAGTATGCGCAGTGCAAAACGTTTATTTTATTCAAAATTAATAGAAATGCAGAACCCTAACCTTATAAATTTAATATAATCTATTCGTTGAATATGTTTTCTATATGTGTACCAAGCGGTTTGTCTAGGTGGTGTGGTTTTAGAGATATTTCACTTCTTCTGTATGAAGATTGCTCATAGCCATTGAGTTTGCAGTGTTACAGTGTGTCGTTTAGGCCCACTAGTTCAGTGGTGACGCGAACGGCAGGAATTTGAATTAAACGTCGGAGGTCCCCCATTCAAACTTCATAATGCCGTTTACATTTTTTTTATTTAACCTCTTCTTTTTCATTCGACCAAGATGGGGAAATTTCAATGGCGGATAATTGGTTTTCCTCATTCCATTGCTCTTTGTCCTATCCTAGTAATGCTGATTGCTAGATTTAATAAGTAGCGATTAGTATCATGGGTGGAGATGAAAATGGTAAACATTCCTCCTAGAGCAGATTTTGAATCCACACTTCTTGCCATTCCGGGGCTAGCGTGCTAACCATTACACTACCTAGGATCTCTGATGCAATCACCCTTTCCACACCTACCTGTCTATGTGGCTCCTTGTAGGGGAGGTCAGTGCAGACTGCAGACTACTACACTCATACTTGTCGCTTCGTAGCCTGGCGCTCGGCATTAATAGGATAGGGCAAGGACTGGTTAGCTCAGTGTCAGGATAATGTGACTGAGTTGGACATCGGGTCATGGTGCCAACGGCCTGATTTCCCAGTGGGGCAGCACTATAAAGTCGCCATGAGTGTGCACTGTCACAAGTCGGTGCCTGTCCTGATATGACCTTAGATGTTGCTAGGACCTAAAACAACAACAAACAAACAAACGTTCCTCTGGTAATGAGACATAGTCAGGAGAGGCCAAAGTGAGTGTGTGTTGTAAGGTTAGAGGGGTAGCGGGGCTTAGCTCAGGTGGTAGAGTGTCCACCTGTGAAGGTGTGCGTCATCCGATCGATCCTGCTCCGTGGACACATTTGCAGTTTGGGGTATTTTCCGTTCCAACCGGTAGTCCACAACTGGTTCAACAAAGGCTGTGGTATGTCCTGTCTTGTCTGTGGGAAAGTGCATATAAAAGACCCCTTGGTGCTTATCGGAAAGAGTAGCCTATGTGGTGGCAGCAGGTTTCCTCCAATGAAATATGTCAGAATGACCATATGTTTGATTTCCAATAGCCGATGATGAAAATCAATGTGCTCTAGAGGCGTAGTTAAATAAAACAAACTTTCTTTTTGTAAGGTTAGTTTACGTCCCTCCCCGTCCCCCCTCCCCCCACACACCCATCTTCTACTACCTTCATACCCCGTACACACCGATTGTGGTCCACAGCAGATTTCCACTGGTAACTAGTAGCTTCGGGATCCTTAGATCACCTACATCTGACCAAGGCGGAGGGTGCCGGGTGCCCTGGAGGAAGGCTTTTATCCGGTGTCGTGAAGTGGACTTAGAGCCCGGGCCAAGTGGCTGGAAAGTGGTTTCGTTTTAGGTCTTAATGTCAGGGCGCAGTGTGGTGGGTGAGAGGCCGCAGTGTCGGGAACTATCATTAGATGTGTCGTCCACTGCCACTCACTGCCTTTCACATAAGTTCTGTACCCTAAGCTCACCACTCTGTAATCAAACCCCGGAGAAAGGATTTTGTTTTGTTTGTATGTTTGTTTGTATTTTACGTCCTGGAAACCTCAAAGATCATATCGGTACTGGTGGCGACTTGTGCCAGTGCACACTCATGGCAACTTTCTAGTGCTGCCCCATAGGGGAGAGCCGGCTGCGGGCACCATTACCCAATATCCCACTCAGTCATGTTATCATGATACTGAGTAAGGAAGTCATTGGTTGTCCTATCCTGGTAATGCCGAGTGCGAGGATAGTTAGTGACAAGTATCAAGTTTGTAAGTTATTGGTTTGACTTTGTCGGAGCTCAAATCATTGACCTCCAACATCGGAATCCAACCAGCGCTCTTAGTGATTCGGCCATCCCGTCCAGGTCATAAGCCCTGTTCACACGGGGCAGTTAATTCGAATCATATGAATCGATTTGCCTAGTTCGGCTCACATTTGGTGTGTGAACGCGCGTCTGAGTTGGTTTAGGGCTGATTCGAATCATATAAGCCGGAATTTATAAACCACCTCTGTAGGTGGTTTATATGAAGCGAATTTTATGAATCGACTTATATCGCCCGTGTGAACGCAACTGACTTACTTGATGCGGATTAAGGACGTCGCACGCATGCGCAGTCGATACCTTAGTTTGTTGACTTTCCGGTCGATCAAAAGTGCATATTATATAATTTAGTCTATGAAACTGCTAGCTGTGCACAGATATTTTTTTCATCATTTATTTTTAGGGTTTCACTGCCCAGCAGAAGTTTTGACCCTTCCAAACCAATACGATTCAGTCCATACATATCTAGGTCGAACCCACACTCTCTCATGGCGACGTTGACTAACCGAAACTGGCGCTGGTTAGTATCGACTTGCTCATGCACTCATATCGATTTCTGGCCCAAGTACTGCCCGTGTGAACGGGCGTCTAAATCGATTTATAT
The DNA here is from genome assembly GCA_030323885.1 of Branchipolynoe longqiensis. Taxonomy (NCBI): domain Eukaryota; kingdom Metazoa; phylum Annelida; class Polychaeta; order Phyllodocida; family Polynoidae; genus Branchipolynoe; species Branchipolynoe longqiensis. The sequence goes on from CM059189.1 coordinate 85,979,820, forward strand.
AATTTGCCTTGTCTAAATCGATTTAAACTTTTCCCGTGTGAAAATGGCTATAGAAGGGATGCAGTAATAGTACAAATAGTGTACAAGTGTGCTTCATGTGGTGTATATGTAGTATGCACATCTAAGTGTGTGTGGGGTGCGCGTGTGTGTACATATAACATTTCTTAGTTTTATTTCTTCAATGAGATCCTTTATTAATCAAATAAAAAAAAGCTATTGAAATGCAAATTATACAAGTTTATTTTTTCCTGAGGGAAAACCGGATGTGGATTTAGTTTTTGTTGGCGTTTCACGTCCAGGCAACATCTAAGGTCATATCTGGATGGCCAAGGGATAAAAGGAGCTGGGATACATTTAAACATTCTTTTTGTTAAAGAACCTCACTTTACGGTGTTTGTTTGTTGTTGTTTTACATCCTACCAACATCTAAGGTCATATCACTTTGCGGTGTTGTTCCTACAAAGGACATGTAGTTTTTTTGTGTGTGATTTCTTTTTCAGTTCCAACTTTTATTTGACTAATATGATTGAGATTAGCCCAGTGAATACTCGGGGAAAAATGCAACAAATGGAGTTGTTAAAGAGTGTTGTGACCACATCCCGCGAATGAATAGACACCTAAAAAAACTGTTGGTTCCCCACATAGTCAGTCCCATGGCGAACAAGCTAATCATAAATAATAGCCACTAAATGCATGCATGTATTAAAGGAAGCATTCCATCAAAATGGGTAATGTCATGTAAAATATCTTGAGATTAAAATTCATTATGCCATCGGCAACCCCCCACCCCCACCCCCGCGCACACATCCACTATGCAGCGGGTGTAAGAAAGATGTGTGCAGACAGTGAGGGTAGTTGTGTATGCATTGAATATCAGCCAACCTCATTACTGATGAAACCCAATAATATCGGTGGTGATTCCCAGTCCCAGTCCTCGTCTTCTGCCATTATCACTCACAGTTGGTTCACTATCCATACACATATGAAAAGTTTGACTAGTATATGGGTTATTCTCCAAAACTGGGCACCACATATTTGGTCTCCACGTTATGATGCTGATAACTAACTCTTTGTTTTATTGATAGCAAGTCAAATAATTATTGTAGCCTCTGTCTATTAGGTATGTTAACAGATCTACATGTATTGAATTTATCCCACAAAAGATATCAAAATTATAATTGTATGATTTTGCGCTAGAGTGAAAATGTGAAAATTTACACATTGACACCATACATGTGGCCAAACTTTTTTTCAACTTATTTTTCAACTTTTTTCTTGTAAGTCATAACCATGTCTGCTTAACAGTAATCAAGAAAATCTTGTTTGACTATGTTGTATATGTTAAAATGAGGTTCTGGATGTGTCTTTGATTTTCATGTTACACGAGTGATATTAAGGTATTGCTCAATTTGTTTAAGATCTAATTCAAAAAGTGAAATTCATTTTTTTCAACTCTGACATATGCACAACATGCAAACCTTCATAAGACATTGGATTAGGCTATTATTTGGAAGGATTTTTGCTATTATTTGGAAGGTTTTCAGTTTTGGTTTCCATGTCACACTTTTATGCCCAGTTTTAGAGAATGACCTATATATATATAAATAAATGTGCATCTATTCCCATCCTTAATTCCAGTAAGTTACTAAGCCAAAGTTATGAAGGTAAACAGAATTATGCAATAAGTAGCTGGATTGATAATTGATTGATTGATTGATGAAGGCAATGTCACTATCAGGAGAACATGGTGAAGTCACTAAATTTGATCAGAACTAAGTTGTGGAGTTGTTAGCACAGCATAACCATTCATGGAGACCCGAATGCTTTCTGTATTGTGCCTATTCTGGCTCTGATCCTAACAGGGTTGTATGGTGCTGCCTATTTCCATACATAGGGAGTGTTTAGCACTGCTACCAAATGCGGTGGCCGAATCCCGGTCAGTTCCCGGTCGAGTCAAACCAATGACTTACAAGAATTGATACTTGTCGCTTCCTAGCCTGGCACTTTGCATTATTAGGATAGGGCAAGGAATTGTTGGCTCGGTGTCAGGATAATGTGACTGAATGGGATATCAGGTCATGGTGCTGGCAACCTGGTCTCCCAGTGGGGCCACACTATAAAGTCGCCATGAGTGTGCACAGTCACAAGTCGGTACCCATCCAGATATGACCTTAGATGTTGCCAGGACGTTAAATTCCAACAACCAACCAACTTGAGCACTGCTAGTGCTGTCATGGAAGCTGAAAGGTAAGATACGGCAGTTGAGAAACTACGCAACCCCGCAAAATTGATTTTTAGGGTGGTGTGGGGGGGGGGGGGGGGTTCAACACCACTCAACTGTACCACACATTGCTGCACTCCAAACTTCACAAGACTACTTGAGAAGTTCTTCATTGCTGCCGGCTTAGTTAAGTGTGCATACTCATTATCTATAACCGTATTGATTCACAACCTCTACCTCTCTACAAACACTTTCCCTTGCGGGCTTGGGATTTAGGAATTGGGGAACTCCCCATAGTGTAAATTATACCTATAGTCTAACCACTTCCAAGGATACTAATGTTCTGTAAGCAGCATTTTTATGCATATATGCATATATCCTACAATAAGCATGTTTGTTGGGTTTTGCGTCCTAGCAACATCTAAGGTCATATCAAGATGGGTACTGACATATGACTACAGGCAATTTTTGTTCTCTTTTTTTCCTCTTTTTTTGTGTGTGACAAGTTATTTACTCTTTCAATAGCGTATAAGCTCCTGTGAGGGTGCTTGTTTTCAACGGTGGGCAGCTGTGATTCTGTTTTGGTCTGGTCCCGCACTCAGGAGTGTTTACCTGGTCTTGCTCGGGCCAACGCTTGGAGCTTTGGGTGTTAGTAGTTTCTAGATTAGTTTTTTTGTATTTTTCAAAGTCTTTTTCCTAATATGAGTATAATACCTTAGCCTACGATGTACATCTACCCGGATGACATACAGGCCTGTGGGAGAGGATCCCATCCCTTTTGTGGTTTCTTACAGCATCCTCTCACCTACTCCCTGTCCTTAGATAGTGCACCAGTGTGCTAGAACACACCCGGACCCTTCAGGACTGCAGCTAGGTGGGATGGTTGTGTTGTATGCTTCACCATTTTGTATTTCAGGGTGAATCTGATTCTTGACCATGACCTGCCGTGTTCTGCTTTTGTTTGTGCCATTACACATACCCAGACGGCCTGCACCATATTTCCTTAGTACTTAGGAGGGCTAGTTTCCATATTTGTAATATCTACCAGCTTTTCTGGCCTGTCTTTTGCTTATGACAACTTTATAGTGCTGGCCCACTGAACAATGGGACTCTGGCACCATGACCTGATATCCCACTCAGTCACATTATCCAGATACTGAAAACCAGTCCTTGCCTTATCCTATTACTGACGAGCACCAGGCTGGGGAGTAAATAGTATCAATTTGGTAAGTCATTGGTCTGCTATGTGACCTTCTGCACCGGAAGCCAGCCAACTTCCTTTTTAACATTTTTAAAATATTTTTTATTGATACGGTATTTATTCTGCCCATAGCGATTAAGCTCCTTTGAGGGAGCTTGTTTTCGTAGCTGGACAGCTATGAAGTTGGTTTGATATGTATATTTTAATTATTTTATGTTACTTTCTGTGCTAATTCTGATGCCTTACTCAAGTTACTCATTACATTTGTACTCAGCGATCTCTGTGATCCTCAGCCCACTGCTTTGTGCGGATAATTTTTCAATGTAGAAACAATTTTAGTTTCATTTGACTGACTCTCTGATGATAGGACACATGCTATCTTAGGACAACATTGGTCTGAATGCAAAGTTGTCCGTTTCTGAAGACTGCCAATATTCAGAAATGAGAAATTTGTCATTTTCAGCGGATTGCCTATTTTCTTCTTCATGTCATATGGGTCATTTCACGTTATATGCATGGTACTGTAAAATTGATCAGAAGTTAAATATCTTTTCTTTTTAATATAACAATTTTTTTTTGAGTGGAGACAAACCTCACCCCTGAATACTGTATGTAGAGTTAATGGAAAATCCCAGCTCATTGGAGAGTAAACATGTGATATTGGTAAACGTGAAGGTTTTCTCCATGGTCGATGACTGGTGAGTACCAGCTGCGTTCGGCCGTCGTGAACACCAGATGATACTACAAAACTCTTCCCCATCATTTCACCTGTGATGCAATCATCCTAAATCAATATAACCAACTCTGGAACCAGTACTTAAAAGAGAAAGGAAAACAAGTCACACAGATGAACAGTCAATAAGTTGTGCTTTATTGGCATTGGCATCAACCCCTGTCCACCTACCTGTGACCTATCACCTTCACCCCTTACCTGTTGTCCACACTATGTCTCATTACCTTATTTCTATATAGGAAGCAGTGCCTACAGCCCTTGGAACTGGGGTCCCTTGGGTGTTGCACTCAACTCAATTTGGAATATGTGAATTTGGATAGCATCAGACAGTGTCTGGGGCCCTACTCTAGAGTAGGTGTGTCTCACTCAAGAGCCAGGAGTAGAGTGATTTCTCTTCAGTGTGTCTGAAGCAGAATCTTGAATAATTAATTAGAATGAGACTTGTGTGGTCAGGATAGGCCAAGGGGGTCAGGTGACTGGACCTCCCCCAGCCAGCCAATCAGACACCCCCACAGCCTGGGTGGGTGACACCCCCCAGTAAGGGTGGCTGTCACTCAACCCAGCAGCAGGTGGTGCACTCTATGCATATGCAGATTAGGCTGGTGGGTCAGCCCAGTGGTCATGGAAAGGACAGGTGGCTGCAACAGTTACAGATATATATATATTCAAAATGTCCTTTCTCTCCAATTGTATTCTTTATGAATACATTGAGAAACATTTCATCAACCTTAACTGTTTCTTATATACCCATTTCTTCATTAACCTTCAGCATCATATATAACGTATATTTCACATCACTCATTATCATGTACAATGGGAGTGGGATACTATTGCTTTTAGTTTACATAACATTGTCCCCACTCCGTCGCCCAAGACTAATAACGCCTTTTGCCAATATATAATTCTTAACCGAAAATCCGTATATTTTTACAATATGTTGTGATATGGTTTCTTGTCTGAGAGATCAGTGCAGACTACCACAGTATCGTACAGAGTTTCTGAGGAAGAACTGTCTTATCCAAGCTACGCCTCTTTTGACCTCCCTTTCCCACCAACTTCCCGCTACCATTGTGTGCCCCAGCCCAGCACATATTCACTGGTAACAGGGACCTCCAGGGACCCGGATTACCTCCATCCGACCCCCGAAGGAAGGTTTGGGTCCCCCTGGAGGAAAGGCTTTCATTCGGTGTGTCTGAGAGGAGCTGGCGGTGGCCCAAGTGGCTGGAAAGTGGTTTCGTTTTAGCTCTTAATGTCAGGGTTGTGCTGACTGGAGGATGGTGGTGGGCGGATATCATTAGACGTGTCGTCCACCACTGCCTTTGCATCCTTCTACACACAGGCACACATGTGCGTAATAAGTTTTATTTTTCTACCGTTAGGGTTACAGGACGCATGTATAGGGTTCATCCATAGTGTAGTTGTCTGCACTGACCACTCGGGCAAGGAGCCACATAGACAGGTAGGCGCGGGTAGTGTGGTGACATCAGAGGGCCTAGGTGGTGTAATGGTTAGCACACTGGTCCGGAATGCAAAGAGATGTGGGTTCGAGTCCTGCTCTAGGCGCAATATTTCCAATTTTCATCACCCCCCCCACAACAATAGGCTAGGTCAAGCACTGGTTTGTTCCCTGATAATTTAACTGAGTGGGACATCGGGTCATGGTGCTGACGGCCTAGTCTTCCAGTGAGGCAGCACTATCCAAGTCATCATGATTATGCACTGTCACAAGTCGGCACCCATCCTGATATGACATTAAATGTTGCTAGGACGTAAAACCCTAACAATCAAGGAACTTAACTTGGTAAAAAAAACACCAACACAGCGACTTCTTCTTTCTACATTTCCGAAATGAAGTATCACTTTTGAATAAGCTCACACTCAGAAAATAACCCTTATTGAGTAATGTGGACAGCAAGGAAAACTGGAGAAGACTAGTTTCAAGGTCATCTGTGGCGCCCCAACGAGCCTCGCATTGGATTGATGATGATGGTGATGGTGATGATGATGATGATAAGTACAAGTACAAAGCCACCATGAGGGTGCAATGTCACATGTCAGAACACGTCGTGGTGTGGTCTCAGATGCTGCTAGGACAAAACACATCAATCAATCAATTAATCAATGAGTCCACTACACCCGGACGGCCCTCTGGTCAACCCCTGCTTGGAGCTGCACCGTTTCACTCAGCACGGCCTTCACTCGCCCAGCGTGTTTGTGGAACACCTTTAGTGGTAATGCGGCGTGCTAATACCTCACCACTGACTCCTTCCTCCCCTCCTCTGGTTATGTGTTACTAGCCCATCACCGACTCTGTTCTATGTTTTATTAACTAATCATTGCCTCTTTCCCAACCTCCCTTGTCTATGTGTTACTAGCTCATCACTGACCTTTTCCTCACCTCCCCTGGCTATGTGTTACTAGCTCATCACTGACCCTGTCCCCACCTCCTCTATGTGTTACTAGCATTTCACTGGCCGTTTCCCTCACCTCCCATGTCTATGTGATACTAGCTCATCACTGACTCTTTCCTCACCTCCTCTGTCTATGTGTTACTAACTCATCGCTGACTCCTACCCCATTTCCACTCTCTATGTGTTACTAACCCATCAATGACTCTTTCCCCACCTCCCCTATCTATGTGTTACTAGCTCACCATTGACTCTTTCTCCACCTCCTCTGGCTATGGGTTACTAACCCATCACTGACCCTTTCCCTGCCTCCTCTGTCTATATGTTACGAACTCACCACTCTTTCCCCACCTCTCCTGTCGATGTGTTACTAGAACATCACTGACTCTTTCCCCACCTCCCCTGTCTATGTGTTACTAGCTCATCACTGACCGTTTCCTCACCTTTACTGTACATATGTGTTACTAGTAGATCATTGACTCTTTCCTCACTTCCCCTGTCTAGGTGTTACTAGTTCATCACTGACTCTTTCCTCACTGCCCCTGTCTATATGCTACGAACTCATCACCCCCCCCCCCCTGTCTGTGCTACTGGTGCTTCTTTAACCATGTTCCCGCATTCCCTATTGCTATGTGCCTTTGAAGTTCCATCAGACTAACTGACAACTTCCTGGCACTGCATCTGTCCCATGAATGAGAATACTACTAATAAATATTCACATCCAGAATTGCCGAAACTTAAGCGATATTAAGAACGCGGATGGTTTTGCTCTTTCTTTTTATATGTTTCTGCCAAATTCACGTGTTGTGTGTGTTAGGTGGAATGAGGGAATCCTTTTGTGTGTGTGCATTAGTTGATTAAGCAGGGGGGATTTCAATCGCGGACAATTGGTTTTCATCATTCCACTGCTCTTTGTCCTATCCTAGTAATGCCGAATGCCAGCGACAAGTATCAATTTTTAAGTCATTGGTTTGACTCGGCTAGGGTTCGAACCCGGGGGTTAGAATCCCATGACCTACCAGAACAGGAGGCGGGCGCTCAATTCATTCGGCCATCGCGTTACTTCTTTTACATTTTTATTATATAATTTCTGTGAAGCATATAGTTTTACCTCGGTACAACGCCTCGGCTACTCGAGGCCGAGGGAGAAGGAAGCAACATCCGGTACAGCAATTAGCATATTCCACTCATAACAGGAGGACGTTACGAGGTGTACGAGCAGTTTTTGCACTAAAAATACGAGGAGTACGCGTTTATAATTTGGTAGATACGTGTATGGAGGTTTCATGCACATATTTGTCGCTTTAGTTAGCGTTTTTTACGACTTTATTGTCGTTTTATGTCGTTTTGCGTGTATTTGCCGGTGCGTGGTATGGATACGCAGGGACAGCGCCATTGAGTTTATTTCTGGTAGGTTTGTGCGCAAACGGCGACCTGATTATCGCTATTCTTTAGCGGTTATTCTTATGAGTTTAAACCCAAGAATACAGGAGAATACGTATTGCTTGTGGAGAATAATATTCTATGAATATTAGAATTTTGACGAATATATTAAAGAATTTATTGGAGTTAAACCGATTCGGGAGCCGGTACGGTAGAGTTGACATCGCCGTGTTGTTTACTTCCGGTCGGCTGCTCGACCTGAATTTCGCTATTGTGTTAGCGGTTATTCTGATGAGGTAAACCCAAGAATACAGGAGAATACGTATTGCTTGTGGAGAACAATATTCTATGAATATTAGAATTTTGATGAATATATTAAAGAATTTATTGGAGTTAAACCGATTCTGGAGCCGGTACGGTAGAGTTGACATCGCCGTGTTGTTTACTTCCGGTCGGCTGCTCGACCTGAATTTCGCTATTGTGTTAGAGGTTATTCTGATGAGGTAAACCCAAGAATACAGGAGAATACGTATTGCTTGTGGAGAACAATATTCTATGAATATTAGAATTTTGACGAATATATTAAAGAATTTATTGGAGTTAAACCGATTCGGGAGCTGGTACGGTAGAGTTGACATCGCCATGTTTTGTTTATTTCTGGTCGGTTGCTCGACCTGACCTATCGCTATTGCGTTAGCGGTTATTCTGATGAGGTAAACCCAAGAATACAGGAGGATATGTATTTCTTGTGTAGATGTTATTACAACATTATTAATCGAATTAATTGAGCATCTAGTGGTGTTTTTCGATTTTTATGAAATTATTTTATAATAAATGTGTATGTAGATGTTGGTGGTTGCCACATCACAGGTGAGATTTTTGGTTCAACAAGCCGCCCATTGCCGAACGGAGAGCGTTGTTGGCTGGAGCCTCATCTCGTTGGGATTTTTCCTCGGTTTCTTTTATGGATTCGCGTTGGAAATTAATCCTGGGTTTCTGTTGTGGATTCCCAATTTTTTAAGGCGTACCTCCGAGTTTCGTAGCATTTTCTCCAACTTGCTGGCGCAGTAGCCGCAGGAGGGAGAAGTGTACGGAACAGAGAGTGTGGGAGGGTACCGATATACTGGTCCCTACCCCTCGTTTAGTTTCGGCTTCCATACCGTTACCCTACGACATGACACATTAGCTTACACGCCTGTGTTGGAACGGTGTAAATACGTTCTCCAACACCAGTAGTTGCCGCCCGTGGCCGAACGGAGAGCGATGTTGGCGGAAGCCACATCACGTTTAAGCCGCCGTTGCACAATGGAGAGCGATGATGGCATTATGGTTATGCCGCTGTGGGCTAATGGAGAGCCATGTTGGCGGAAGCCTCATCAATATTTTACCCGCCATGGCCGAGTGGTGAGCGATGATGGCTGTAAGCCACATCTCGTTGTGTCGCCCGTTCCAGAACGGAGAGCGATGTTGGCTGAAGCCATATTACGCTTATGCCTCCCGTTGCCTAGAGCGATGATGGTTGTGACCCCATCAGGTTATGTCACCGGTTACCAAACGGGAAGTGATGTTGGCTGAAGCCACATCCCGTTTAGGCCGTCTGTGACCAAACGGAGAGTGATGTTGGCGGATGCCACATCCTGTTTGGCCGCCTGCTATCAAACTGAGAGCGATGTTGGCTGAAGCCATATCCTGTTTAGGCCATCCCTTACTAAATGGAGGGCGAGGTTGGCTGTAGTCACATTTCCTTTTGGCCGCCTGCTACCGAAGATGTTGCCTGAAGCCACATCTTGTTTAGGCTGATGTCTCATCACGGTTGTCCGCCTAGGACCGAGCGGAGAGAGATGATGTTTGTGACTACATTATTTTTGTAGCCCATTAAAAACGGAGAGTGGTGTGGGTTGAAGTTACATCCCGTTTAGACTGTCCGTTACCAAATGGAAGGCGATGTTGGCTGAAGCCACATCCCGGTTAGGCTGCTTGTTACCAAACGGTGAATGATGTTGGCTGAAGCCACATCTCGTTTAGGCGGTCTGTTACCTAATGGAGGGTGAGGTTGTCTGAAGTTACATCACTTTTAAGCTGAGCGGAGAACGAGGTTGGCTGAAGTTGCATCACGTTATGCCGCTCATTGACAAACGGAGAGTTGGTTGGCTGATGCCATATTACGATTAACCCGCTCGTGACCGAGCGAAGACAAGTTGGTTGAAGCCACATTATGTACGTCCTGATATGAACTTAGAGGTGCTAGGGATGAAAATAAAAACAATTTGTTGGATGGCCACACTCAAACTTTCCGTTGATGGTTATAGGGTGTCTGGCCTGAGAGATATTTGGCTGGGTTAGCCATGGGTTGTACTGTTACTAACTGTACCAGTCTGGATATGATTATAGATTTTTCTAGGAGGAAACAATAAACAAATAGTTGGTTGAGCACTCTATATTTCAATGATCCTGAGATCTTTGAGTTAAGGGTTGTTTGCTTACGATGGGAAGTAACCCCAAGGCTCCCATTTCTGATGATAAGTACTCGTTACCGGTAGTGATGGTTTAAGACCTCCCTGGTATAACCTGTGTTAGGGGAGCTATGCAGGCCAGATGTCGGCCTGCTGGGCTAGAGAATCGGCTCATGAAGCTAGAGTAATGCTCTCACTCAATATCTCAAGAGAATAAGGAGAGGTTGCAAAGCAAACTCAGAGGGCCATGGGAATGGTTTTTTTCCAGGAGGTAAAAATAATGGTAAGGTTTCCATAAATTGATAATTCATTCATTATGGTCCAGTCATAGTCGAGCTGCTCACAGGCAGTTACCGACCAAGTTATGAAACAGACCAAACTTTTGTAAGGTTTATTTCGAATGAACAACTATATGAATTTACTTGTTTACCAAGTGGTTTAGCTTGTGCTTTCCCTTCTTTACAAATTGTTAATTTGTTCACTCATGAAAAGTGAAGGGTAGGATGTTCCCGGACAGTGATGATTCATGTTTTGCTGTGCAGTCAAAAGCATCTGGTCAAAATGCAGTAAATGGTTTAGGTACCACATTTACGAAGTTAGGAGTTGCTGGAAAGCATACGACAGAACTAAAATGGATTTTGGAAGGCCGTTGACTTGATGAAGAACTTAGATCATATTAATGTTCTAGAGTTGAGAAGCAGTCTATTTAGGGTTAGGTGTTTAGCCGGCATGCCCTAATGCTATGTCAGGATGTTGACAGATAGCACTACAGTAATGGCTTTCATTCGCAACATGGGAAGGACAATGTCCAACTCATATAATAAGAGAGTGAAATTAAATTGGAATTGGGGAAGCCACATATATTTTGTTGGCATCATGAAATAATAACATTTTATAAAGTTGTTCATGGCATCCAGGGCAAGATTTTTGGCAAGTGGATGTTGTCTCTTTGCATTGGGAGGAAAATAAATTTTATTACATTTTCCTAAAACATTCAGCCGAATCGCCAGAGTAGCAAGGAGGGCTTTGATGGTCCCTGTTTGGGACATGCAGCCATGGTTGGAAGTATTAGCCTTAAGAGCTAAGGACTTTATAATTTTCCTACATATAAGGGAACATTTTTTAAGCATTAATGATTCGTGGGGATGTGTTAACAACACCCCTTCTGGCATTCCTTTCGGAACATATATTTACAACACTTTGGAAAGTTACTCGGCATGATTATTTGGACTGGTCATTAAATGATGATATTGGTTCAATAATTTGATTGGTTTGAATCAAGAAAGAATAACAAGTTACATAAATAATTGTTATGCCATCCACAAAATAAATGGGGCATTTTTTGTTTAAATACATAAAGTTAAGCCAATGGAACTATCCCTTGCCGAGGTAGCCCGCCTCTTACGAATGATGTAGGATGATGGATTAGGTTATGGAGTCATTTATGCAGCTCGATGAGCTTTTTCGGTCATCTTACCAAGAGTGACGGAGAATTAATTGGGAAACACAAAGTCCTTCAGTGTTTCGGGAGGTCATTATATGAAAGAAACCCTCCTAAACCATAGTATAATAGGTTTGGGATGTCTCAGGGGTATTTAACTTTTCTTGAAAATGGTCTAGTTAGGGATATCTATAGATAAACAGCTAGGCTATAAATTAGCTGTATTGTTACTTTGGGTAACCAGTCATAGGGCCCAAGTAATTGTTGACCTTTTTATTTACTGGCCTAGACATTGATGACAAGGAGGCCATGTTTGATTTGGAAAATTTTAAAATCAAACATCACAGGAGATCCCCTCTTCTTGATTCTTTTTAATGGGTTCCCACATGACAGGAAACTGTGTGTAGTGTCAGCCATTAGGGCTTATATATCCAAGATAAAAGGAATACATAATTCCAGACAGTTTTTGGTAAGCTTCATAAAGCCACATAAGGCATTATCCAGAGATGCGATCGCCAGTTGGACGATTCACGTGCTCAAGTCAGCAGGCTTTGACATAGGACGCTACGCTTCGCACTTTACAAGAGGTGCTATGGTCTCGAAGACGAGACAATTGGGAATCTCAGTGAAGAGAATCCTAGCATATGCCGGCTGCAAGACGGCTAGGTCGTTGGCTAAATATGGCAACAAACGACTAGAAAAGACAGGTGGGGTTGTAACCCGCCTACTCACCAACTAAGAAGATGTGTGAGAATTTACAAAATTGGAATTTACAACTGAAAAATTACTATGTTTATCAGATAATAGAGGATAAAAATGAGGCTACGTAAAGTCTCCCTCGGCCTTGAGTAGCCGAGGCGTTGTACCGAGGTAAAATAGTATAGTTAGACGAATCTTACCTTGGTACAGATGATGGATAACTCTTGTTTTCCCGAGGTACAAGCCTCGGGTAGTCGTGGGCTAGGGCCCGCCCACCACACCTTGCCACGACTATTACGTTTGCTTGTGCCAAAAAGAAAACATGAGGAATTCCAATCATTAAGCTCATTTTTATCCTGAATAATTAGGTGAAGATTGCTGTACCGGATGTTGCTTCCTTCTCCCTAGCCCACGACTACCCGAGGCTTGTACCTCGGGAAAACAAGAGTTATCCATCATCTGTACCAAGGTAAGATTCATCTAACTATACTATATATATATATGATATTAATTTAGGGATGAAGTAGACCATACATTCTGAATAATATTTATTCCTTACACATTTAGTAGTTACTTTCCAGACTTGTTAGTGCGACTCAGCATTTATGTTCAGTGTTTCTCAGTCTAGTACATTTTTAGGACCATTTTTAGTGTGTGTGCAAGGGAGGGGGGTGATGGAAGTGCTAACTGACAATTCTAAGTCAATAAAAACTGACTTCAAAGTGTCCTAACTGACAATTCCAAGTAAATAAAGACTGGGTTGAAACTGTCCCGGGGTGTCGATGGCGCGTGCGCATCCTACACCTATTTTTCTGTGGAAACTGTTGGCGAATTTCTAGTGCAGTGGGTGCCAGTTAAGGGACACCGGTAAAATGGAGTGAGTTGGCGCTTCCCACCATTACCGGAGGTGAGGAATCTTGCTAAGTTTCTCTGAGAACCTGGCGGAAATTTGCGTGGGGTGAATGTGTGTGTTAACGGGCACCCGACGTACTAGCATCACTTCCGTTTACTGCGATATAACTGCTGCATTAGATGGAACTGTTTCCGGTTCCGCTTAATGCGGCACACTCACTATAATGGACACTTTAGTGTTATTTAGATTAACAGCCTTCTCTCTCTGTGTCTCTCTGTGTGTGTGTCTCTCTCTGTCTGTCTCTCTCGCACTCCCGATCTCGCGTTCTCTCTCGCTGTCTGCCTCTCTCTGTGTCTCTCTCGTTCTCTCGCTCTCTGCCTCTCACTGTGTCTCTCGTTCTCTCACTCGCTCTCATGCTGTCTCTCTATTTCTCTCTCTATCGCTTTCGCTCTCTCGTTCTCTCTCATGCTCTCTTGCTCTCACTCTCTCTCTCTGTCTCTCTCTCTCTATTTCTCTATCTCCCTCGCTCTCACGTTCTCACTCTCTCTCTCGCTGTCTCGCTCCGTGGATGAAATAGTCCCATTTGTCAGAGGAAGGAATACCATAGACATAGTATAGTAGTTGGATCAAATGGTCCTTAGCCACTGTCGCATTGGCTACTCTTGGCTGACACTTTTTTTTTTGCTATGGAGAATCCCCCACCCCTTTCCTTGCATGCATGAATTGGTTGTTAGTGCCAACCCACACTCAAACATATTTGATTAAACTGAGTAGATTTTATGGCATTGTGCCAACATTTTGACAACCTTTTACATGTGTAAGATCAGAAGAGATCTTAGCGTTCCTCAGGGAAGGTGGATTGTATCTTGGTAATTAAAAAAATAAAATAAAACATCAGATTTTACCTTGTATTTTACTATCTTTTAACACAAATTTTACAGTTAATTGTGGGCTTTTAAATTCAGTGTTAAAAGTGATGGTTAAATAAGGATATGACAATAAAACGTACACCTCGCCATAAATATGGCCTGTGTTGCCAACATGGTGAAAAATCACAATCAATCAACCCTCCCATCCTTCTTTCTTTCTTTCTTTCTTTCTTTCTTTCTTTCTTTCTTTCTTTCTTTCTTTCTTTCTTTCTTTCTTTCTCTCTTTCGTTCTTTTGTTCGTTCTTTCGTTCTTTAATTCTTTCTTTAATTTTTCCTTTCGTTCTTTCTTTCATTCTTTCCTTCTTTGTTTGTTTGTTTGTTTCTTTCTTTCTTTCTTTCTTTCTTCCTTTCATTCAGTATCAGTCTCCTTTCATTGAGGTAGTTCCCATTCTATAAACAAAATAACAATGTCATTGAAATTACTTTCAGTGGTTTCATTCACCCGCACCCTCCCTCACCCGTGCAATCCGTCGACGATTTGACTTTGCGAGGACCAAGTTTGGGCTCTCGACCAATTGAGAATGTAGGGGTTGGGATGGAGTGGGCTAGGGGAGGGGGCGAGTTGTCGGTGCTGACCCCTGGTGTTTAAATGTTCAATGAACATGTCCCTGGGTCCGGGCCCTTACTTGCACAGACGTGCTCCGCACCCGTACACTATGGAGGCACCTAACTTGCCGCAGCGCCACCTTCGGCATAGGTGGAAGGTGGAGGTGGGTTGGGAGGGGGGTAGGGAGGGAGGGGGGAGGGAGAGGGTACCATTCGGGACAGGAAATAAAACGTGGAATAAGAAGAAAGCAAGAAAAGAATTTAAAAGAGGCGCCATCTGGAGTGACCATGTTCACTACAGAATTGAATCAGCACCGCGCATGTTTTGGGCGCGCCCTGTGAAGGGGGCGGGGACGGGAGTCGGGTGGTGGGGGAGGGGGCGGGGAAGAAGGAGGAAGGGATGTGGGAAGGAAGAAAGGTTAGGGGTGGGGGCCATGTAAAAAAAACAGGGGGGGAAAGGGCCCTGCCCCAAATTCAACACCACGTCACCTCACATCACCTCCACCGGAAGTCCTTGCACTGTCCACACACACGCTACGAGCACCACACCGGAAGTCTTTGTGTTGCGATCGACGTCCGCCAGAGGGACGCTTTTAGGCGTTTCGAGCCCTCACCCACCCACCCACCTCCACCCCTTCTTTACCTCGCGGGGTCCTTACCCGAAGTCTGCGCCATGGCATCCCGGAGCTGCGCGCGCAGCTTTGTGGACGGCAAGGGTCACTTCCGGTGAGTGCAGTGACTAAGTGATGCAATTAGGGAGGCGCTGTGCGTGGCGGTGATGGCGGTTGGTGGAATGCACACTCACAGAGAGGCGCTTTGAGGGTTCATTGAATATTACAGGAATCTCCGAGGGGAACTTTTCTGTAGTTATGAACCTGGCCGCCTCGATGCCAATTGGCTTCCGTCAGTGGAAAGGTGCAAGTACAGGGTAGTGGGGTGGGGAGAGGTTGTATCTCGGCTTTGTGCGAGCACACTCATCAGCCTTCTTACAATGCGCAAAGCGCCTCAGCCACCCCGGCCGATTCGGTGAACCGGATGCCGAAAAGCATATGTTGAAAAGTTCCACGCCCACACAATCATGATGCCTGAAGTTTGTTTGTTTGGGGTTTTACATCCTAGCAACATATGTACCGACTTGTAAGGTTGTGTATCCTTAGACCGTTCCCTTGTGGTGTGTTCCCTTGTTCCATGTTTCCTTGTGACCTTGTGATGTGTGACACAGACAATGAACCTGTGTTTTGTTTAGTGGCCATTCCCGTAGGTTGGAGCCAGGGACCTATGGCCGTGTGCATGGCACATGTGACATACCGACCGTGTACATAGAGAATGAACATGTTCATTTTTTGTGTGGCATGTCACAAGGTCACCAGGTCACCAGTGAACATAGAACAAGGGAACACATCACAAGGGAACAGTCTATGGATAAACAGCCTACCAGTGCACACTCATGGCGTTGCCTCATTGGCTGTGACTTGTGAGATTGGGCCGCTGGCACTGTGACCTAATATCCCACTCGGTTACATTATCGTAATACTGAGCAAACTAGTCCTTGCTCTATCCTAGTAATGCTGAGCGCCAGGCTAGGTTGTAACAAGTACAAATTTCGTCAGTCATTGGTTTGACTTGACCGAGGTCAAAGTCAGAACCTGGCACACAGGAAACCTCTACTCTTACCGATTCGGCCACTAGCTGTAGTCGCAACTAAAGTTCAATTATGTGACATACAATGGCTTATGCGAGAATAAATAACGGAATGTTCTATTACTTGTGACACCCAAACATGATGCTTGGAGTTTAATTATGTGATGCATACTCCATTATATGAGTATAAATAAGGGAAGGTTCCATTGCTTGTCATATTTACGGTCAACTATTGAATGTACGTGACTGGAGATTTTGTACTGGTGGCGCCACCGTCGGTTTCCCACTTCACTAACTGAGTGACTACTGTGAGCTTTGTAAGTTGCTGCAGAAGAAAAAATTAAGTTGTATAATCCATTGACTTTTTAATTTTTAAAGTTGAACATATTAACTTTGACAATTACAACCTGCTCTACTTTATTGTGGAGTAACTTTTGTGATAATTGTCTAAACTTGGAGATATTTAAAGTGAAGGCAGCCAAAATAATTTATGTCTGCACACACACCGGTTGAACTCGAGTGCAATACATCATTGCTAGGTTATGTCACCAGCTGTCAAAGCCAGCTAGTTTTAACTTTCCCAAAGGGCATAGCCCTACGAAATGAGTAATGAGTGCAACAGTATCTAAGGTAGATATTCAGGATCAAATCTAGATGAGTGTTTTGGTTTTGAAAGTATTATGCTTTTATTAGATTATGCAACTTTAATATGTTACAGCATTTGTAGTATTGTACGTGTGTACGTCTAGATGGGAATTTCTTTTTCTTTTCATTGTTGTTGTTGATAAAACAGTTTATTCATCGGAACATACATTTTTTTCAGCGCTGAGGCACAGATCTTCCGGCCATTTACATTACCTTGTAAATAGGTAGATCCGCGGGTACATATTACTATTAGTACATTATGAAGGAGGTTAAATTATGAGAGACATTTTAATCAAATGGGAAATAAACACTTAGCAAAGATACTACTACTGCTCTTAAGCCGTGTTCACATGGGAAAAGTTTAAAGCGATTTAGACAAGTCGAATAATATGAATCGATTTAGAGGCCCGTTCACACGGACCGAGTTTGAAAGTGTGTCGCGTCCACACGGGCAGTACTTGGGCCTGCTTAAGCCGGAAATCGATATCTGCGCATGAGCAAGTCCATACAAACTAACGCCAGTTTCGGTTAGTCAATGTCGGCACGAGAGAGTGTGGGTTCGACCTAGATATGTATGGACTGAATCGTATTGTTTTGGAATGATCAAAACTTCTGCTGGGCAGTGAAAACCTAAAAATAAATGATGAAAAAAATATCTGCGCGCAGCTAGCGGTTTCATAGACTAAATTCTATAATATGCGCTTTTGATCGATCGGAAAATAAACAATCTCAAGTTTTGACTGCGCATGCGTGTGAGGTCCTTAATCCGCCTCAAGTAAGTCGGTTGCGTTCACACCGGTGATATAAGTCGAATCATAAAATTTGGTTCATATAAACCACCTACATAGGTGGTTTACAAAATCTGAATTATATGAGTCGATTCAGGCTTAAACCGCCTCAGCCACGCGTTCACACGCCAAATGTGAGCCGAACTAGGCAAGGCGATTTATATGAATTGAATTAACTGCCCCGTGTGAACACGGCTTAGGTCTTAGATAGGCAGGCATAATAAAAACATCCCACCCCTTTCCCTTCGTTTGCTTAAAATTCGAGCCCACGGATTCGAACCCTTGTCCAGTCAAAACAATGACTTAAAAATTTATACTTGTTGCTTCCTAGCCAGGTGCTCGGCATTAATAGGATAGGGCAAGGACTGGTTTGCTCAGTGTCAGGATAATATGACTGAGTGAGATATCAGATCATGGTGCTGGCAGCCTGGTCTCCCACTGGGGCAGCTCTATAAAGTCGCCATGAGTGCAATGCCATAAATCTGCACCCATCCTGATATGACCTTAAATGTTGCCAGGACGCAAAGCTCCAACAATTAACTATATATATATATATCACATTATTAGCAATTCTGCCAGTAGTGTTGTGGTAAGATGGCTGACCAGACAGACTTCCCTGTTTACTTGCTCATTGCGTGGAGGACGTTTCAGCTAAACTACCCATATTTATTTTGTCCACCAGTCAGACAGAATGGCCCATGCCGTGCTTGGGCCTAAGTTCAGTCAAGACTGACACAAGATATTAAATATTGACGTCTGCGTGAGTGTTCGTGTGTGTGTGTCGCGGGTGTGTGTGGGTATGGAGGGTGTGTCTGTGTGGCCTGCGGTGTGCAGGAAGGCAGCGAATTGAAATGAAGATGTGAATTAGATCACGACGCCATTAGGGATGCCGGCATTCCGTGATGACGGCCCTGACCCGTCTAACCGCCGGGCTTTGTGCCGGTCGGGGCGGGGCCGGGGGAGGGCCGGTCAGTGACGGGCAGGGCGTGCTGCCCGCGAGCCACCCCTCCCATCCAGTCCCCAACCGGATTACCCAATTCCCCTACCTTCATCATATCTCGCATGGGTCGTGGGGCCGGCCCCTTCCCCTCCCCCTCTCCCCCTCCCCCCTCTCCCCCTCCCCCTCCTCCTCCCCTCCCTCTCCCTCTCCCTCTCCTCCTCCGCCTCCCCCTCCCCCTCCCCTCCCTCTCCCTCCCCCCCTCCGCCTCCCCTCCCTCTCCACCTCCCCCTCCCCTCCCTCTCCCCCTCCCCGTCCCCATCCCTTCCCTCTCCCCCGCCGCCTCCCCTACCTCTCCTCCCCTGCCTCCCCTCCCCTCCCCTCCCTCCCTCCTCTCTCCTCCCATGCCCTGTCCTGCTCTCCCCTATGCCCTCCCCATCTGCTCCCTCCTGCTCACCTCCTCTCCTCTCCCCTCCTCTCCCCTCTGTCCCCTCCCCTCCCCTCCCTCCCCTCCCCTCACCTCCTTTTCCCTCCTCTCTTCTCTTCTCCTCTCTCCCCTCCTCCTCTCCTCTCGACTCGACTCCACTCCACCTCACATCCCTCTCCCTTCCCTTCTCGCTTCCCTCCATTCCCTTCGCTCGCCCCTCTCCCTCCCATTCTTTCCCCTCCCTCCCCTCTCCTCGCCTCCCTCTCCTCTCCTCTCCTCGCCCCCCTCTCCTCTACTCTCCTCTCCTCTCCTCCCATCCCCCCTCTCCTGCCATCCCCCAACCCTCTGCCCTCCTTTCCCCATCTCACCTCCGTCGCTCTCCAAAACCCTCGCCTCTTCCCTTCTGACTCCCATCCCCACCTCCTCCCCACCACTTCACAGCCGTGGGCCTCATCCTCCAGCTTACTGATCACAGAACGACTCCGGGAACAACAATTGGCCACACCTAAACAAGAATGGATCCGGCCGGTGCTCCCCGGGTCACTACCCGCCGACGCCGATGGCGGGCTGTGTCCCCCCGGAGTCCCCGAGGGGGGCCCCGGCAAGACCCGGCAACCTTACAACCCCCGTATCAACTTAAAAGTGCCCCGAAGTTTGGACGCATCCCTCATTACTGGCCCGCCGCCCGCAGCCACAAAAGCAGCTTTCGCTCACACCTCGGCCACCAGCTGTGTAAAATATAGTCCCATTCGCGTCAGCTCGCCACCCGCCTCGCTCTTGTTTACACCCACGCTTCCTGGCCGGTATTAATCCGATCGTCGTCTCTAATATCCATTGCCTTGATTTACTGACTTAACTGGTACTACTCTAATTCTTCAATTATAGTTTAATTGTTATATTCTTCCTTATCTTCCCTTCGCTCCTCTGTTCTGCTCTGCTCTCCTTTCATCTGCTCTGCTCTGCTCTCATTTCCTCTGCTCTGTTCTGCTCTGCTCTGCCCTGCTCTGCTCTCCTCTGCTCTCCTCTGCTCTCCTCAACTCTCCTCAACTCTCTTCAACTCTCCTCCCATCTATTCTCCCCTCTCACGTCCCCTCCCTTCCAGTCCCGGCCTCTCCCCTCCGATCCTATCCCCTCCTCTCCCCTCCCCTCTCCTCCCCTCCACTCCCCTCTTCTCCCCTCCCCTCCCCTCCCTTCCGTCCCCTTCTCTCCTCTCCCTTCGCTCGTCTCCTCCTCTCCCTTCGCTCGTCTCCTCCTCTCCCTCCCCTCCTCTCCCCTCTTCTCCCCTCCTCTCCCCTCCTCTCCCCTCCTCTCCCCTCCTCTCCCCTTCGCTTTCCTCCATTCCCTCCCTCCTCCCCTCCTCTCCTCTCCTCTCATCCTCCCCTCCCTTCTCTTCTCTCTCTTCTCTTCTCCCATCCTCTCCCCTCCGCTCCCCCTCCCTCCTCTCCTCTTCTCTCCTCCCATCTCCCCTCCCCTCCTCTTCTCTCTCCTCTGCACTCCCCCTCCTCTCCCCTCCCATCCTCTCCCATCTTCTCGGCTCCCATCCGGTCCCCTCCGCTCTGCTCCCCTCCCCTCCCGTCATGTCTCCTCCCCTCCTGGTATTATTTCAAATAGTAAAACAGTTAGGTCTGCAGATTTAGGTTCAACCCTAACCTACCTAATTGTAGCCTGCCCTGTAGCTGTAATGCTGGATGATTATAACATATCAGGTTTAGTCAAACATTGTATTATAGCGAGCACTGCACATCTGTTTTGACTCACACCAAGCCTGAATTTTATCCCTTCAAAATCAATACTCGTGTGATAGTTCACCCCCTAATTTCAGATTAAAAAAAGGTGGATATACAGTACATATACATACATACCAACCGGGTTGAAAAGTCACTGTTGTGTCAGAAGAAAAGACTTAGTGTGAAGCTAAATGTTAGCAGAAATATACCCATTTTATCACTAAATTTTAAAAAAGGGAGAACAAATGTAATTGTTATGTGGTGCAACGGTCTTTACATTTCCTAGATGCATATGATGAAACAGATCCAACTCTTATTGCACAGTGCAGAACTACAATCTAGAGCTTTTTAACGCTGATGCATCTGTAATTTTGTATTTCAACGTAAATTCCTTCCGATGATGTCTATCCTTTCCTATGCCGCGAGTGTATATTATGGATATATTGGTTGCAGTTCTGCAGGTATAGCAATACCTCAGGGAGTTTGACGCCCCTGCCTTGCAGAGTTGTAAACCACTGCCTTGTGGTACAGGTTCTTGACAGAACCGAAGGCTAAGGGAGCAAACCCTAAACAGAAAACCATGTCACTGTGGCAGCATTAAGGGTGGTTGATGTATGGAACTACCAACATCTCCCGACCAGCCACTGCAGGGACAAATAGTTTTGCGCCTGTCTTGACATCTTCCCGGTGTGAAACCTCTATTTGCTCCCTGAGAGAGTGCCGCTGGTAACTTGCAAAAGCCAGCAGCACATCAACACTTTTGCAGGCAGCTTTCATGAAATGTACAACCGCACCAGTCAAGTCATGAAAGCAGTCTTTGTCGCATCGTGACCGACAGCATGATGATGATGATACATACATACATATACACATACATAATACATGAATACATATATACATGCATGCAGACTTGCATGCATGTATGCATGTACACACAGACATACACACACATACATATATACATACATACATAGAGACACCCATACATACAGATCGACAGACATACATACAGACAGACATACATTCATGCATACCTACAAACACACATACATGCATACAAACATACACACACAGACAGGCATACATACATACATACATACATTCATTCATATATACAGACATGCATGCATATAGACACATACCTACACGCATACATACATACACACAGACCTACATACATACATACATACATACGTACGTACGCACGCACGCACACACACATATACATACATACATACATACATACCTACATACCTACATACCTACATACCTACATACCTACCTACCTACCTACCTACATACATACATGCATACATGCATACATGCATACATGCATGCACGCATACATACATACATACATACATGCATACATACATACATACATACATACATACATACATACATACATACATACATACACACATACATACAAGCTGCCATTCCTTCATAACATAATACAGGATTCTGGCTGGAATCTGACTGGAACTGGGATGGTTTCGGTAGTTTCTTCTGAACCACAGAACCACCCCCGCCAACCTTACCGCCCCCCCCCCCCCCCCCACCATACCTACTCCCCAGTCCCTCCCTCGTACTCCATCCCATAGTCTATCCCTTTCCTTCCACATACCTCAGACCACATCAACACCACGTCATCCCATCACATAGCCCCTCACACACGCACATACACACACACTCCCACACATCTTCCAACTGCCACATTCTCCTGGTCCCCTAACCCCCATTCACTGCACAACGAGGCGTGTAGTTGCGCTGACTCACGTAGTTTCCCCGCCTCTTCGCACGTTCCCCTCTCTCCCCTCCACACCCCCACACCTCCACACCCACTCACACACTCTCACACCCTCCAACACCCACACACTCGCCCACACATACGCCACGCGAATATTGATGAACGCCGACTAAGAGAAGAGATAATGGTCACACAAAAGTCCCTTGTCAGAGCAACTCAGGGTGAAGACCTTCAGTTAGAGCACTTCAGAGGTGCTCGACAATAGGCGCGGTTGACGCGGACTGACAGGCCGCCGCTCACCGAGCTGCTCGCCGGCCACCCCCCGTCCTCCCCCCGGCCCGTGTTGCCGCCTTTCCCCGGTCTCCGGGCCTTTAATAACCTGCCCGGCCCGATAGCCCATATCGGCGCGTTACGTAGGGGCGAATTAGGCGCCGTAACGAGCATTGAGCTGCGCCGCCCCGAGCTGCTCAAGATGGCTGGGGGAGGGGAGGGGGTAGGGGTGGGCGCTTGCTTGTCTGCGCATGCGCGTCGCCCTACTTACTTGCATTGAAACAACTCGCCTGTAGGGCTCCGACGAATTGAGGCGGGTGTGTTAAATCATAAATGGGTGAAGTTTGTTTATTTATGCCTCTCTGTAACCTATATGGGGTGTAGATATTCTATATAATAAAAAGGTTTGTTTTATTTAACGACGCCTCTGGAGGACGTTGCTTTTTTATCATTGTCTATTGGACATCAAACATATGGTCATTCTGACATATTTCTTTGGAGGAAACCCGCTGCCGCTGCATAGTCTTCTCTTTCCGATAAGCAGCAAGGGGTCTTTTATAACCATGTACCCATAGACAGGACAGCACATACCCCAGCCTTTGATGAACCAGTTGTGGACCACTGATTATTCTATATAATAAATCGTGGGCTAGGTGACTGAGCATGGCCAGACAAGTTACCATGTTTACAGAGAGTGGGCGCCACAATCGGCCTGGTTGCATAGTCGATGAATAATTAATAGTAAGAGCAGTGCAGTAGATGACTATGACCCACCTTACACATTGCTACACTTGTTAGCAGTAATTAAAGCCAAAGACCCTATAATACTAAGACGGCTTACTCAGCCTGTACTGTGTAATCAAAATGATCAAACTCACCACTTGGTGCGCTGGTTGTTCTCTTGGTTAAACAGGTGCTATATTATATGTATAAATGTATATATGAATGTGAAAGATGTGTGATGATGGCGATGCTGATGCTGATGATGATGTGTATTTGTTCATAGCAATTTCATATTGATGTGTATTCATACTTACCTATCGCATGTATAATATAATTGTATGTGTTTACATGTGAAACCAGCAGCCGGGCTGATCAAACCCACCACAAGGTGGCACTGCGAAATTTACATTACCATGGGAGAGATAGGGAGTGAGCCGTCTTAGTATCATATGGTCTTTGTTAAAGCTGCATGGCCTGATGAAAGCATCACATTTTCAAAGCTGAGGCAATTACTTAGATTTGATTCTACATATCTAACTTAGATACTAGTGCACTTGTTAATCATGTATCACCGCATAGAAGGGAAAACTGAGGCAATCTAATATAACATGTTCCTGCAGAAGCCTATGAGTCAAGAGTTTTGGAGTGCTTGCCAAAATTAATTGTGCATGGTTGCACTTCAAATATCTTAAAAGTTAGCCATTTAAAATAAAAGTTACTTCAAACTAAAGTAATGTAGTGGTCTGCACTGACCTCTCAGGCAAGGAGCCGCATAGACAGGTAGGCGTGGGTAGTGTGTTGATATCAGGGAGCCTAGGTGGTGTAATGGTTAGCACACTGGCCCGGAATGCAAAGAGATGTGGGTTCGAGTCCCGCTCTAGGCGCAATATTTCCCATTTTCATCACCCCCACGACACTGGTTGCCGTGACCATGATCCTGTACAAGCTACGTGCTGTATGGTTGTTGAACCTACCCTGTGTATGTAAGTGCATTGCATTGCCTGTATGTATGTAATTGTAAGCAGTAAAAGACTTACAATTCCAGGGGGACGAGTGTAGTGGTCTGCACTGACCTCTCAGGCAAGTAACCACATAGACAGGTAGGCGTGGGTAGTGTGTTGATATCAGGGAGCCTAGGTGGTGTAATGGTTAGCACACTGGCCCGGAATGCAAAGAGATGTGGGTTCGAGTCCCGCTCTAGGCGCAATATTTCCCATTTTCATCACCCCCACGACAGTAACATAGATTATAATGATCAACCTAATATATTTATCTCCGAAAATTAAAGAAACTGAAAACCATCGGAATATGCAACTTTAAGTATCTGTTGCTACACAGAAGAGTATGTTAAGTAAATTTAATAGAAACTGTTACTTTTGAAGCCTATGGGGTCAGAGCTTTGATAAGCATGCCTAAATTAATTTAGCATGTTTACAACTCAAATATCTCCAAAGTTAGCCATTTTAAATCAAAGTTTCTTCAAATCAACGTGAGGTAGATTATGACAATCGCCCTATCTTTCTCCCAGAGAATGACAGAAACTTCGGAATATGCAACTTTAAATTAATAATTGCATAATATATCCAATTGTGTGTTCTTTAAAAAGTAGACTAATAAATATTACTGATATTTCTTCTTCTTCTTCTTCTTCTTCTTCTTATTATTATTATTATCATTATCACTATTATTATTGTCATTATCATTGTTATTATTATTATGATCATCACCACCATCATCCCCATTGTCACCACGATTACCAATACCATCATTACAATCATCATTATTATTAATTATAGTACACATTAAAGCTCTTTCTATTATGTACCACTAGTGTACGTGTGAATGTCTATGTATGTGGAGGTGAGATTGCTGTTGGGGGGGGGGGGTGATGTTGACGGTGAAGTGTTGGTAACCCACCAGCTTGGTGTGCTGTGTGAATGTCTATGTATGTATTGGGGGGGGGGGAGATTGCTGTTAGGGGTGGGGGCGGGGGTTGGCGGTGAGTGTATATATGTATTTGGGGGTGAAATTGCTGTTGGAGGCGGGGAGGGTGACAGATTGATGTTGGAGGGGAGGGTGATGTTGACGGTGAAATGTTGGTAGCACGCCGGCTTGGGGTGCTGTGTGGATGTTTTAGTATGTGTGTGGGGGGTGGGGTGAGAGTGCTGTTTGGGGGGGGGGGAGTGATGTTGACGCTGCCACCTTGGGTAGCACGCCGGCTTGGTGTACTGTGTGGATGTTTAAGTATGTAGGGGGAGGTGAGATTGCTGTTTGAGGGGAGGTGGGAGTGATGTTGAGGGTGAATTGTTGGTGGCCCGCCGGCTTGGTGTACTGTGTAAATGTATATGTATGTATGTGGGGGGGGGAGATTGATGTTGACGGTGAATTGTCAGTAACCCGTCGGCTTGGTGTACTGTGTGAATGTCTAAGTATGTGGGGGGGGGGTGATTGTTGTTGAAGGGGGGGGGGGTGATGTTGACGGTGAATTGTCAGTAACCCGTCGGCTTGGTGTACTGTGTGAATGTCTAAGTATGTGGGGGGGGGTGATTGTTGTTGAAGGGGGGGGGGTGATGTTGGCGGTGAATTGTTAGTAACCCGCCGGCGTGTCGTGGCGGGGATCACGCATCGCGAACAGGTGCCAATCACACACGCCGAGGCCTTTTGGTGGTGCTAGTCGCGCATAGTTAACCATTGATCACCCGTCGCCCCCACCCGCCCCCACCCGCCCCCGCCAGCTGAGCTGCCCGACTCCTGCACTTACAGTTACCCCGGGTGAGCAGCTCAAAGGAACCGCCTTCACGGCTGGTGACCCGCCGATATGACCCCCTGTGTAAAACCAGTTAGGCCTCCTGCCTGCCCACCCACCCACTCACCCACCCGCCACCTCGCTCCTCTGCACCATTTACTAATCATTCTCCGAGCATTCCCGCTAAAAAGGAACAAATACTTCGTTTTTTAAAGTGACTTATTGCCTTCCTTTGGTTAAGACACAAGTTTAATTTGATATAAATATGGAAATGGAGTGCTGTTTTTTAAATTATTATTATTATTATTATTATTATTAACTTCCGGGGGTTTGCAGTTATTTTGCGGGAGGAGAATTATTTTGGTTTTGATAAATGATGTTTTTTTTGGTCTCCTGATTTGGGTTTGTTTAGTAAGCCGCGTCACATTTAGAGGAGGAAATTCCAGCCTGTCACACTGCTCCTATCGAGCAGCTCCGATCGACTCATCTATACAAACTTGCTCATATGTGGGTCTGGGCGTGGAGGTGTGGGCGGGGGGGGGGGGAGTAGAGGGAGAAGAAGCTATTGTACCCACTTCTCTGTAGCCCTCCTCCCTCACTCGTCATCATTTGTCACAAGTACAGAAGTCCAATTTTGCCTGGCTGGCATCTCAGGTCGCTAATCATAATAATAATGCATCGAGAGGTCAAGGTCACAGAATGGCTACAGTTGGAGAACATGAAAGCTGAACATTTACGGGACTCACTTAAAGATCGTATGGAAACAATGTGGTCTGCTTCCATAATTGGCATAGTTCACAACTTGAGCAAATATGGCCGTTGAAGCGAATGGCAAGTGTTGGTGGAGGTGGCGCCGGAAGTGACGGTGGCGCCAATAGTCCGGCACCAAATCGTATAGTCCGGCACCAAATCGTATAGTATTAGCGTAGAGGAGATAATAAATAATAAAAACACGCCAATTTATATATATATAATTCTTATATTCGACATTAGAGAGAGAGATAGAGACAGAGACAGACAGAGAGAGAGACAGAGAGAGACAGATAAGAGATACAGACTTGCTTGGGGTGGTTTGTAACCTTACGACGGTTACTGGTTGCAGAACTGCAACATTATAGAGAGGCTCCGATAAATCGGCCCAATCTTTGGTTGAAGATTAATCTTCAGTAAGGGCATTTGTAGTAGCTGGGGACATCTTTACAATGATGTAACGGCGAAGCGTTGGGGCGGCACCGAATCTCTTCGGTCCGGCGGTATTGAGCACTTGTATCCAGCAGACAGCAGCAAGGGTTTCGAGGAAGAGCGGGTAAAGATGGGTGCATCGGTGGTTCCAGCAATGGGAACAAGGCAAGAGAAGCATAACGGTACATGGCCCCCACCCAAGCACACAACTCCCCTGGTCAGGGGGAGAAGTATGCCTGGGAGAAATAGAAAGGGTAGAGTCTAGGAAAGAGAACTCAGGAGAGTTGAGTCAAAGGACCATGTCGATTTGTTCTATGGTGACCAACCAGCGAGCCATGGACACGGGCAGAGTAAGAGTAGAAAGTGAAATGCCAGGGGGCTCCCCCTCCTGGAACTCTTTTCAGACATATCAAGGATGAGCAAGGCCAGCGGAGAGGAGATAGAAAGAGGTGTGGACGAAGTGCGGTCCGGATAGTAAGTGTCTGAGATACAGAGAGAGAGAGAGAGATCTATACATCGAAGTATGTGAGAATTAGAATCGATAAAGTCGATACCTTAAATGTGACAATTTGTCTGTGCATTAATGGATACTACAAATAAATCCAAAGCCAAAATTTGTGTTGGATTAGGCAATCAAAAGGGGTAGGCTTGTTAGTAGAACGGGGCTGTGGTGTCAGTGACCCCTGATCGACCCGCATTGATCCACCTGTGGTAACCGATCTGTGCTACTCGCATTCAGGTGCACACACTGAAAGCCGCCAATTGCTAGGTAATGACCCAGAACTTTAACCACCCTCCCTCTATCCCTCCCTCCCTCTATCCCTCCCTCCCTCTATCCCTCCCTCTATCCCTCCCTCCCTCTATCCCTCCCTCTCTCTATCCTTCCCTCCCACTATCCCTACCTCCCTGTATCCCTCTACCCCTCTATCCCACTCTCCCGCTATCCCTCCCTCTTTCCATCCCCCCCTCCCGCTGCCTCACCCTATCCATCGCTCTATCCCTCCTTCCGCCCCTCTTTCTCTGCCCCTGCCCCTTTCTCTCCCCCCCCTACCCCTTTCTCTCTCCCTGCCCCTTTCTCACTCCCTCCCCCCCTTCCCTCCATTCCCCCTCCCTACCTTTCTTCCTATTGTACCCCCTCTTCTCCCTACTTCTCCTCCGCCCATCCCACCTCTCTTCACGTCCTCACCCCCCTTCCTTCCTTCCTTCCTTCCTTCCTTCCTTCCTTCCTTCCCTCCTTCCTTCCTTCCTCCGTCCCGCCCGCTTCTCTTTCTCACTTCCCCTTCCTTACTTATTTCTTTCCTTCTTTCCTTCCTTCCTTCCTTTCTTATTTTCTTCTTTCTTTCCCCCATCATCTCTTCCTTCCTCCACCCCTCTCTTCATCCTTCACACCTTTCCACCCCCTCCTTCCATCCCTCCATCTCTCGCTCCCCCTGCATACATACATTGTTTGTTTGTTCTGTGTTGTTTTACCGTCTAGCAACATCTAAGGTCATATCAGGACGGTACATACATACATGCATACATACATACATATACATACATACACATATACATACATACATACATACACACACATACATACATACATACATACATGCATACATACATGCATGCATACATACATACATACATACATACATACATACATACATACATACATACGTATATGCATATCTAATGTAATATATATATACACATAAAGTATTTATAAACGTAAATAATAAATCAAAGATTAAAGAAAAGAAGAACACGCGGGTACACACACACACACACACGCACACGCACGCACGCACGCGCGCGCACGCACGCACGCACGCAGACACATCCCATATTAACTGCTACCAGGTCCTGACAACACACCCAGCAGGCTCGATTGGAGAATTGGCTTCTGGGATTCCTGCCGGTGTTGGTGGTGTGTGTGTGTGGGGGGGGGGGGGGGGGGGGGGGTGATGGCGGTGGTAGTGGGGAGGTAGGTGATGGTGGAGAATCGGGGTGTGGAGCAAGCGGCAATTCCAGGTTGGTAATTAATGGTCTCCCACGTTCTGGAGGACAAGTGCCTGCGTAAGTGAACTGACAAAGGGATTGTGGTCGGGCGGTGAGGCGGGTGGGTGGGTGGTGGGAGGGTGGGAGGGTGGGATGGATGGATCCCGGTACCGGAAGTCGGCTGCCACAACCGGCCCATACAAATGTCGTCTGCACCGCAGGGTTACCGCGCTTCCAGTTCGTTTCGAGGGTTGTTGTTATTGTTGTTTACTTATCAGTCAAACTGCTCTAATCAGGGATATATATATATATAGGGTTCCTGGTCAAGTGAACCCGATGACTTATTGACCAATTTCATATGATGTCAGTAGGTCAGTGCGCACGCTGCTTGGCTGCAGGACAACATTCGGTCACTGCAAACTCAATGGCTAAGAGCTCAGAATATCCCAACTTTCACTATTATCTCTGTTTTTAATACTTTCAGAGAAAATTGCCCTTAAGTTAAATTAAATACTTCAGATCTTCCTCTTCAATCACGCATTAATATATTTTTAATCGACTCAGTGAAAGCTTTAAAATTAATTTTGCTAAAATAAATGCTCTGCATAGACATAGCATTGCTGCAGCACAAATCAATGCAGTGTTTACCCTTCGCGGGCTAGTCAGCAAACTCAGTGCATTGTCAATGGTCGTAAGCAATCTTCTTACAGAAAAAGTGAAATATCTCTAAAACCACACTACCTAGAAACAAACCGCTTCGCACACAAACAGATAACATGCTTAACAAACAGATTATTAAATTTATAAGGTTAGGGTTCTGGATTTCTATTAATTTTGAATAAAATAAATGTTTTGTACTGCGCGTACCGGCAAACTCAGTGCATTGTCAATGGCCGTGAGCAATCTTCTTACAGAAAAAGTGAAATATCTCTAAAAAGACACCACCTAGAGACAAACCGCTTGGTACACATATAGAAAACATATTTAATGAATAGATTATATTAGATTTATATGGTTAGGCTTCTGCATTTCTATTAATTTTGAATAAAATAAACGTTTTACACTGCGTGTACGGGCAAACTCAGTGGCAGTGTGCATTCATTCTGCAGCCAAGCTGCGCGCGCATATCCGATGTTTACAAACATTGAAAGAGGTCTATAGAATTGATACTTGTTGCTTCCTAACCTATCGCTCGGAATTAATATGTAGAGCAAGGATAGGTCAGCTCAGTGTTAGGATAATGCGACTGAGTGGGATATCGGGCCATGGTGCTGGTGGTCTGATTTCCCAGTGGGGCAGCACTATAAAGTCGCCATGAGTGCGCACTGTCAAAAGTCGGTGGCCATCCTGATATGACCTTAGATGTTGCCAGGACGTAACACTCCAACAACCAACAAACCAAAATCTACCGCACCGAATTCCACCAGATTGAATATGCAGTATAGTAAGTGTACCAGGGGACGCGCCGTTCCCATGCCACAGGTAAGGACTTGGTGGGGTCTAGGGAGGCCGACTTGGATGGGTTGCGCATGCGTCAAAGTGAACGCTGTGGGTGTCTATTGTAACGGGACGCCGCAGAATTGCAAAGCTGGCCCCGGCGTGTGTACTGACGTCTGCTTGTCGGCAGACGGACATTACATGTTTGAAAGCGGTGTATTGTGGACGCTGTGTGTGACTGTGGGTGGGTGTTTGGTTTTGCTATAGTGGGTGTGTATATGACGTCACAGGAATGTAAATTGTATTCACATTAAGCAGCTTCCGGTGCTAGGCAAACATACCGTGTGTGTGCTATTTCAACTCTATGTTTACCCATCGTGCCATTATGCTATTGGGGTTTTACGTCCTATCAACATAATTGGTCAACTCGGGACTGATAGTCGGTAATATTTTAGATATTTAAACTGGGCAGTTAATGAAGGTTAATCACACAGTGCTGGTTAATTTCAAAATAACACAAGAAACGGAAAGCTTCTATCTTGTTTAATTTTCTAGATATTCACATTTTAAGATCTTTGTATTTACTTGAACAACATGTGGCTTTAAGAATGGATGAAACATAGTGTTGCCCTCATCGTGGCATTGGTCCGATCTCACACTCAGTCGCATTGTCCTGTAACTGAGCTTCCCGCTTATGGGGGCGGTTCGTGACCTAGCGGTCACTGGCTGCAGGACTGCATCATTGTAAGCTCCCCGGTCGTTGCTTTGCTTATTATCCTAGTGATGGTGAGTGCCAGGCTATGTAGCTGTTGTTGATATTGGAGTTCTCCGTCCCGGCAACATCTAAGGTCATATCAGGACGGGTACCGACTTGTGACAGTGCACATCTTATTAATGCCGCGTGTCAGGCTATGAGTATGAAGTGACGAGTATCAATTTGATAAATCATTGGTTTGACTCGACTGGGAACCGAACTCTCGATCTCCCGCACGTGAGGCTCTAGATAAAAGATTCACCCCTTACTGACAGTACAAGGGTAAAAACCTACCCATTAGAAAAGCTGACGAAGAATTTCGACATGCTGGGGAAATTAATTGAGTGAATAATGTCTTAATTTAAGAAGCAAAATATATTCTTTATATATGTTTTTATATTTACCCGCTACCTTTGAGTTGAAAAATATAATAAAACATCTAGCTTAATAAGATTTTTACGTGAAATCGATGGCATTCTATGGCCGCCATCTTGTCTGTTTGCATTCTCTCCCATTTCACCAAATCTGTGCCAATATATGTAGCCATTTGATTCTGGAACCAGTTTCTAGTTCCTGTCCCATACTAAAGCTATCTTCGCCCGTATTTACACTACGTTGTCGTTCACCCGTGTACTACAAGTACAGCGTGAATCTTGTATCTAGTGAGGCCCACGCTCTACCTATTCAGCCACCTTGCCCGGTGTGTGTGAGTTTGTGGGTGGGTGGGTGGGTGGGTGGGTGAAATGGTGGCCGGTGGTGTTGACATTGGACTGGCGCGGCCTTTATGACGGCACTAAGTGGTGTTAGTGACGCTGCGTGCTGAGATCAATGCGACTTTGAAGGGAGAGTGGATGGTTTGGACAGTGTCACGGGGCTCCGACTGTCTACCCAGCCTCAACAGTCGCCTTCACAAATACCTACCAATGCGAGCCAACGCGGCCGGCTCAAACAGCGCCCTCCCCGGGGCGCGTCCTCGGGGAGACTCCGAGACGATTTTACAGTGCTGCCCCACTCGGTGACCAGGCCGCCAGCAGCACGACCTGATATCCCACCAGTTGAAGTCAGCATACCCGCATAACCTCGTAGGGGCCAGTCGAAGTCAGTATACCCATATAATGAGATAGACTGAGGGGGACCAGTTGAAGTCAGCATACCCGCATAACCTCGGAGGGGCCAGTCGAAGTCAGTATACCCATATAATGATATAGACTAAGGGGGACCCGTTGAAGTCAGCATACCCGCATAACCTCGGAGGGGCCAGTCGAAGTCAGTATACCCATATAATGATATAGACTGAGGGGGATCAGTCGAAGTCAGCATACCCGCATAGCCTCGGAGGGGCCAGTCGAAGTCAGTATACCCATATAATGATATAGACTGAGGGGGACCAGTTGAAGTCAGCATACCCGCATAACCTCGGAGGGGCCAGTCGAAGTCAGTATACCCATATAATGATATAGACTGAGGGGGACCAGTTGAAGTCAGCATACCCGCATAACCTCGGAGGGGCCAGTCGAAGTCAGTATACCCATATAATGATATAGACTGAGGGGGACCAGTCAAAGTCAGCATACCCGCATAACCTCGGAGGGGCCAGTCGAAGTCAGTATACCCATATAATGATATAGACTGAGGGGGACCAGTTGAAGTCAGCATACCCGCATAACCTCGGAGGGGCCATCGAAGTCAGTATACCCATATAATGATATAGACTGAGGGGGATCAGTCGAAGTCAGCATACCCGCATAACCTCGGAGGGGCCAGTCGAAGTCAGTATACCCATATAATGATATAGACTGAGGGGGACCAGTTGAAGTCAGCATACCCACATAACCTCGGAGGGGCCAGTCGAAGTCAGTATACCCATATAATGATATAGACTGAGGGGGACCAGTTGAAGTCAGCATACCCGCATAACCTCGGAGGGGCCAGTCGAAGTTAGTATACCCATATAATGATATAGACTGAGGGGGACCAGTCGAAGTCAGCATACCCGCATAACCTCGGAGGGGCCAGTCGAAGTCAGTATACCCATATAATGATATAGACTGAGGGGGACCAGTTGAAGTCAGCATACCCACAGTCACATTATTCTGACAGTCACATTATCCCGGATAGTCTGTTAAATAATGTGACTGAGTGGGATATTATGGTATTTTAGTGGAGCAGCACTCTTTTAGTGCATATTTGTGACCAGTTGATAGTCTATTTCAAGCTTGATCTCACATCCGATGTTGCTATATTATAAGCCAGGACAATTAACCCAGGTGACCGTCATTCACCCATGTGACCGTCATTCACCCATGTGACCGACATTCTCCCACATGACCAACATTCTCCCACGTGACCATCCTTCTCCCATATGACCATCATTCTCCCATGTGACCAGCATTCTCCCATGATTCTCCCATGTGACCATTATTCTCCCATGTGACCATTATTCTCCCATGAGACCGGCATTCTCCCACATGACCATTATTCTCCCACATGACCATTATTCTCCCATGTGACCATTATTCTCCTATGTGACCATCATTCTCCCACATGACTGGCATTCTTCCATGTGACCATCATTCTTCCATGTGACCATTATTCACCCATGGGACTGACATTCTCCCACTTGACCATCATTCTACGATGTGACCATCATTCTCCCACATGACCGTTTTCACCCATGTGACCGTCATTGAATGATGGTCAATATTCAACCATTTGACCATCATTCACCCATGTGACCGCCATTTACGCATGCGACCGTCATTGACCCACATGACCATCATTCGCCCATGTGACCATCATTCACCTACGTGACTGCCATTCACCCACATGACCATCATTCACCCACATAACCATCATTCACCCACATGACCGTCATTCACCCACGTGACCATCATTCATCCACATGACCTTCATTCACCGATGTGTCCGTCATTCACCCACATGACCGTCATTCACCCATATGACTGTCATTCACCCACGTGACCGTCATTCACCCATGTGACCGCCATTCACCCACATGACCGTCATTCACCCACGTGACCATCATTCACCCACATGACCGTCATTCACCCACGTGGCTGACATTCACCCACATGACCGTCATTCACCAACATGGCCGTCATTCACCCACATGACCGTCAGTCACCCACGTGGCCGTCATTCACCCACATGGCCGTCATTCACCCACATGACCGTCATTCACCCACGTGGCCGTCATTCACCCACATGACCATCATTCACCCACATGACCGTTTTCCACCCATGTGACCGTCATTCACCCACATGACCGTCATTCACTCATGTGACCATCATTCACCCACATGACCGCCATTTACCCACATGACGTCATTCACCCACGTGGCCATCGTTCACCCACATGACCATCATTCACCCACGTGACCGTGTCCATTTGTCTGTTTCAGGAGGACCTGTTCCAAATGCCCGGGCTGCACCGGGAGATCCAACAGATCAGAGATGCCCTGGACAACGGATCACCGGAAGTTATCCGTATCCTTCCAAATCAATATATACCGGTCGCGGTGGCCAAATCGATATAGCGCAGGACTCGCGTGTGGGAGATTGGGAGTTTGGTTCCCAGTCGAGTCAAAGCAATGACTTATAAAATGGATACTTGTCGCTTTCTAGCCTGGTACTTGGCATAAATACGATAGGGAAAGGACTGCTTGGATATTGGGTCATGGTGGCGTGAGCCTGATTTCCCAGTGGGGCAGTACTAGAAAGTCACCATGAGTGTACATTGTCACATTTCGGTACCTGTCCTGATATGACCTTAGATGTTGCCAGGACGTAAGACTCCAACAACCAACCAACCATCTGATGTGCTAAATAATATGAGTAATTAACAATGGAGTAATGGTGTTATATTCCCCTGATTGAATGAAACTAGACTGGGTGGGGGCGGACTGGAAACACTCAGCAATACATTATCGGTGTTCTGCTGTTTGTGGTCAAAATAATATATTGCTGTAATATCTATATTTTTCTTTAGCATAGTTCATTGAAAGCAGAATGATGATAATGTCTTATGCACGATTTTAAAAACTTTCATATTCTTCAGCTCTTAAAGCTGCATAGTCCGACGAGAACATCAAATTTTCAAAGTCAAAGCAATTGCCTAGTTTTGATTGTAGATATTTAACTTATATACTGGTGCACTTATCAAACATTTATTGCATCATAGAGAGAAGGGAACACTTGAGGCAATTGAATAGATCCTATTACTGCAGAAGCCTCTGGTGTGCTTGCCAAAATTAATTTGACATGTTTGCACTTCAAATATCTCAAAAGTTCACCACTTAAAATAAAAGTTACGTCAAACTAAAGTAAGGTAGATTATAACGATTGACCTAATATATTTATCTCAGAAAATGACAGAAACTCAAAATCATAAGTCCTTATGAGATTATGACTCCAGTTGTATTCACAAAGTGTCGGGTCTGGGAATAAGGGTTGCGAGCGCTTACTGATGTACTGTTACCCGATGTTCCTTTTTTAGTATTTCTAAAGCGGGCTGACCAGCACGCCAATCCTCAATCCGACTATATACCCACACCTGTTCTACTATCGCATCGCCGACGTAATGTCTTAAAATTGCTTTCATTTTGCTGCGATAAATATATCAGCTTCAGCGGCCTGGTATTGGCTAGGTCTGCACCAAAAGGCATGTAGTTCGGATCGTGGTTTTAAAGAAAGATAAGCTGAAGTCCCTGGATATACTATCGTACTCATAGGGTAGAATAATGGAAAATTATAGTAACAAGCAATTCCCTTCCGCGCTTTTATACTCGCATAACATGTTACACATCCGATTAATATAACAATATATGAGTGAAAATATCCTTTAAAAACAAAGTATTCACTCCAATCTGAGGTAGGAGGGAGGATTGCCACATAGAAGGGAATACTGAGTCAATTTAATAGAACCTGTTAATGCAGAAGCCTATGGTGTCAGAGTTTTGACGTGCTTGCCAAAACTAATTTTCCATGTTTATACTTCAAATATCTCAAAGGTTAGCCATTTAAAATAAAAGTTACTTCAAACTAAGGTAAGGTAGATTATAATCAGTTTAATATATTTATCTCAGAAAAATCACAGACACTCAAAACCATCGGACTATGCAACTGAAGATATAACTTCTACAGTGCCATTTTAAATGTCCCTTTCTTGGGTTGAGGTCAGGGGAGAGGCAGAGGTATCAAACTGTTACTAATACCCCAGCCAGTGGTGCCCCCTGCCCAACAGACGAGTAATTAACGTGAAGTATACCGGTCCCGCCGCCAGGGGACGCCGTTATCAGCAGTCACGTGACAAATGGCGCCCACTTCTCGAAACTACTGAAAGTAGTTCCCAACGAGAGCGGCGTTTTACTGCGCCGATCGGGTGTGAAGCGGCGCGGTCACTTAAGGATGCCCGGATGAGGGCCGGCCCGATATTTCCGCCGGGGAACGCGGGCTTTGTCTCCGGGAGTGGGTAAATTAGCTAGTGAGCAGGGTGCCGTGTATGGCCAGGGATGAAATATCTCCCCGGTTTCGCAGATTTCTGCAATTCTTTTAATATTTATCTATTAACGCTAAACAAAATTTCAAGGAATCAGGATGTATAATATGACAACCGTTGGGTAGTTTGAATCCTGTTTTATTACCTTAGATGTAGCTAGAACATAAACCCAAATAAGAACGAGTTAGGCATGGGTGATAATATAGTCGCAGCAATGCTAGTTGAAACCTGACTTCCGGCATTTTTCCACGATTCCCTGACAGTGCTAACTAAGTCCATGGGAGAAAATCCGCGTTTTCGTGGAAGTTTCCGCTTCTTTTTTTGCTGCAGACCACTTTCATAGTCTGCATCCCCCCCCCCCCCCATATTTTGGAATTTTGAACAATCACTGTTAAAAGCCCCTTTCATCCCTGATATGGGGGCCCTGGGGGAGGGGGGAGGGGGAAGGGGGAGGGGGGAGGGAGCAGTGGCGGCGGACATTGGTGGATCAGGAACATGTAGGGGCTGATGGGAAGGGTTGTACTGTAGTACCTGTATTCAGCCACCCCTCTAATTGGGCGGACCACTGTTATGTGCAGATAATTGTTTAATGTACAAACTGTGTTTGCTTCAATTGATTGTTCCACCAATGAATGGCGGGACACCTGATATATTGGGACAGCATTGTTCTGGGTGAAGAGGTGTCGCTTGAAGACAGGTACTATTAAAGCTGCATAGTCCGATGCAGCATCAAATTTTCAAAACCAAAATAGTTATATAGATTTGTCTCTACATATCTAACTTAGAAATTGATGCACATATTAAGCATTTATTGCCAAATAGAAGGGAACACTGAGACCATTTGATGGAACTAGTTACTGCTGAAGCCTATGGTGTCAGAGTTTTGGCGTGCTTGCCAAAACTAAGTTTACATGATTGAATTCCAAATATCTCAAAGCTTATCCATTTAAAATACAAGCTACTTCACCCTGAAATAAGGGAGATTATAACGATCAATTTAATATATTTATCTCAGAAAAATTACCAAAACACAAAATCATCGGACTATGCAACTTTAAGTAGTACTGGGTACTTACGTGGTGGGTGAGACACTGAATACCGGAAGTGGGCATGCTGACTTCCGGAATGTGTGTGTGTGGGGAGGGGGAGGAGGTAGGTAGGAGGGAGTGGGATGGGGGGAGCGAGAAAAATCGGCATGGATGAATGTAAAGTAGAGAGCGGAATGTAGCTCAGGCAGTAGAGTGTCCACCATTGAAGGTGATGGTCATCCTATCGATCATGCTCAGTGAACCCATTTGCAGTTTGGGCTATTTTCCATTTGAACCAGTGGTCCACAACTGGTCTATCAAAGGCTGTGGTATGTGCTGTCCTGTCCTGTCCTGTCTACGGGAAAGTTAATATAAAAGACCCCTTGCTTCTTGTTGGAAAGAGTAGCCTATGTGGTGTCAGTGGTTTCCTCCAACAAAATATGTCAGAATGACCATACGGTTGACGTGCAAGAGCCGATGATGTGAAAATCAATGTGCTCTAGAGGCATTGTTAAATAAAACAAGCTTTACTTTGGATGAATGTAAAGGAAAACGTGGATGCGGTGATAAGGCGTCACTCGGGGGATGGGGAGAGGGAGAGGGAGATGGGATGAGGTGAGGTGGGAGGAGTGCTGGAAAAGTGGAAGGGTATGTGTGTGTGATTGTGAAGGGAGTTGTACGTGTGCGCCCTGGGACGATAGGCCCGCTTCGGGGGCCGGCCGACGGGGACAGAGAGGAGTGGAGGGGGAGGGGGCGGTGGGTCGTCGCCTGACTGCGGGCGTGCGTGGTCCGTGGTGCTCTGGTGGCAGGTGAGGGGCCAGGGATGTGTCTGTGGAGAGGGGGAGTATGGGGGAGTGAGGAGGAGGAGCAGGAGGAGGAGGAAGGGGAGAGGGTGTCCCGGCCGCGTGCAGGGGCGGCGCGCCGGAGGGGATGATGTGGCCGTGGCCGGGGTGTGAAGCTACGACCGCCGGGGGAGGTGGGCCGGCGCCGCCCCGCAGCGGATGCCGGGTACAAAGCAGTTAGGGCGGCCAATGGGGCGAGGTCAGCGAGCTGATAATGGCACTTCCCGGCGACGCCTATCCGCACGTGCCTAATGACATAATAAGTAGGTCTCCCGGGGGCCGTGCGCGTGAGCTGCTCTGTGAGCTGCTCTCCTGCCCCGGAGGAGCCACTCCTCCGTACGCCAGCTGGCGCCCCGCGACCGGAACAGACCCGGCCGCTCCCCTGGCAACTTCCCCTGTCCCCCTCCTCCCTCCCTTCCCATTCCCTCTTCGCTACCTCCTCCCCTTCCCCACCCTCCCTCTCCCTCTCCCCTCCTCCCTCCTTCTCCCCTCCTCCCTCCTCCCTCCTTCTCCCCTCCTCCCTCCCTCCTCCTTCTCCCCTCCTCCCTCCCTCCTCCTTCTCCCCTCCTCCCTCCCTCTCCCTCTCTCCTACCCCTTTTCCCTCCCCTCCCCATTTCCCCTCTCCTCCCCTTCCCCTCGCTGTCCCCTTCCCCTTCCCTCTCCCCTTCCCCGTCCACCCCCCTTCCCCTCATCTACTCCCCTCCCCCCGCCCCCTCTCCTTCCCCTTCCCCTTCCCTTCCCCTCACTTTACCTCTGCCCCCTCTCCACTCTCCACCCTCTCCCCCCTCCTCTCCCCCTCCCCTCCCCTCCCCTCCCCCTCCGCCCCCCCGTCTGTCCCTTCCCCTCCCGTCCCGTCCCCTCCCGCCTGTCCCCTCCCCTCCCCTCCTGTCCCTCCCCTCCCCCCTCCCCTTCCCTCCCCTCCCCTCCCCTCCAGTCCCCTCCCCTCCCCCCCTCCAGTCCCCTCCCCCCTCCCCCTCCCCTCCCCGTCCCCTTCCCTTCCTTCCCCTTCCCTTCCCTTCCCCTTCCCTTCCCTTCCCTTCCCTTCCTCCCTTCCCTCCCCTCCCCTCCCCTCCCCTCCCCTTCCCTTCCCTTTCCCTCCCCTCCCCTGCCCTCCCCTCCCCTCACCTCCCCTTCCACCTCCCTCTCCACCCCCGCACTCCAGTCTGGTCATGCCCGGCTGGCTCGTGGGTAGGGCCCGGCCACCTCGCAATTAGACAGGAGGCGCGGTGCGGGGCGAGCGGATTAAGTTTCATCCAAATCGATGGGAACCGTCCTTCGCTGATCTGTAAAGGTGGTCCGCTCCGTCCCCTGTGATCAGGGCAGGAGCGCAGTGTGGGGGTGTAGGTGGTGGTGGTGGTGGGGGTGGGGGGTTAAGCAGCGATTTAAGTGCCCGGGTCCCTTAGAGTAACTTTTCTGAACTGATCATTGACCGTTATAATTTTATTTTGTATTATTTACACCCACACCCACATTCGGTTGATCGTTGCAAACTACTTGGGTTTAGTTTGGGGGTAACTTTTTGAGTAAAGTTGGCTAACTTCAGAGATATTTGAAGTGAAAACATGCGTAATAATTGTGCTTGACACACTAAAATGACACACATAATGTGTGGTAGTACTTCATGACACGCAAACACATTTTACTTGATTGTTTACTTGATTGTTTCCACCGAATGTCAACAATTTATTAATGCAAATAGTATACGGGGCGACGTATAGGTGGCGCCACCGACGTATATTTAGTCAATCTCATCAGAGTTCTCCCACAATACTACCGGCAGCATCGGTAGAGTGGGGGCCTCGCGTGCGGGAGAGCGGGAGTTCGGTTCCCGGTGGGGTCAAACCAATGAGTTATAAAATTGATTATTGTCGCTACTTAGCCTGGTGCTCAGCATTATTAGGATAGGACAAGGACTGGTTAACTCAGTGTCAGGATAATGTGACTAAGTGGGATATCAGGTCATGGTGCCGGCGGCCTGATTTTCCAGTGGGGCAGTACTATAAAGTCGCCATAGGTGTGCACTGTCACAAGTCGGTACCCGTCCTGATATGACCTTAGATGTTGCCAGGGCATAAAACTCCAACCAACCCACAATACGCACTCCACATTCCGCCCAAGTATAGATGGCTTAGACTCAGGCTTGGGTATTATAGTGTTAATCAATGTGGGAGTAATTGGAAGTGTCCATAGACATTGATATGGTGAGTCAGTCTGGTATTGTAAGCTGTATCACCTTAATGACTTAATCCCACAATGATTAAATGGGGATTTTATCCCGCAAGTCACTAAGAGGAATTGACTGGAATTGAACCGCAATATACCTCCTCCTTCAATCAATTCCGTCTTTATTCATGAATATTTAGTAATTAAAATGACAAGACTAACAAATGAATAGAACAAAAATCAATATTTAACAACGATAACAATTTGGGACTTTCTTGGATTTGATATCCAGAATATCGATCCTTATCATTTGTGGACTGTATCACCTGCTGTTATTTTAGATTTCTGTGAGTTCAATTTTGCTGTTATTTGACGCAAATTTGACCAATCCACAGTTGGCTCAGAGATAATTTGTCTCTCACTGAACATAAATGTGTGGCATGCTCCGTGGAAAAGGTCTTATAGAGGATTTCCACCACCAACATTCCCTCTACTACAGTTGTAGGCAGCAGTTCACTGCACATCTCACATAAATAAAGTATATTGACAATTATTGGACGGAGATAAGATAATCCAGAAAGAGATGTCTCCTTAAAGTTGCATAGTCCGATGGTTTTGAGTTTCTGTCATTTTCTGAGATAAATATGGTAGGTTGACTGTTACTTTAGTTTGAAGTAACTTTTATTTGAAATGGCTAACTTTTGAGATATTTGAAATGCAAACATGCGCAATTAATTTTGGCAAGCTTGCCAAAACTCTCACACCATAGGCTTCTGCAGTGACAAGTTCTATTAAATTGCCTCGGGATTCCCTTCTATGTGATGGCAAATGCTTGATAAGTGCACCAGTATCTAAGTTCGATATCTAGAATCAAATCTAGATAATTGTTTTGGTTTGGAAAAATTGAAATTTTCATCAAACTGTGCAGCGTTAATTTCATGTGTGTTTTATTTTTTGTGATTGTTGCGGTTATAGTATTGGTAATGAATCCTCCCTCCACCCACGACACCCCTACTTCTCCCTCGCCTCCATTGGTTCGTTGCTCTTCAATGTTTCTGTTTTCTGAGCCTCGATCTGAATTAAACCCCGCTCCACACTAACACTTCACAAGGCATCCACCCGTGTAGAACGTGAATTCAGGCGGAAGTAAACCTCATCGAACTGACAAGGCGAGGTGGCCGAATCGGTAGAGCGAGACCTCGTGTGCGGGAAATTGGGAGTTTGGTTCCCGGTCGAGTCAAACTAATGACTTATATAAAATTGATACTTGTCGCTTCCTAGCCTGGTGCTCGGCATTAATAGAATAGGGCAAGGACTTGTTTGGTCAGTGTCAGGATAATGTGACTGAGTTTGATATTGGGTCATGGTGCTGGTGGCCTGATTTCCCAGTGGGGGAGCACTATAGAGTCACCATGAGTGCACAGTCACAAGTTGGTACCCGTCCTTATATGACCATAGATGTTGCCAGGACATAGAACTCCAAGAACCACCAACTCACTCCCTTCCTCCCTCTCTCGTTGTCTTATTCACTGGCGTTTCCCTCCATTGTAACTCCCCCCCCCCCTCCCCACACACACACACCGATACGGAATGGTACGCCCCCTAGTGGTGGGAGTTTTAGACAAAGTGCGCCTGCGTGGTCGTCTGCCTTAAAGGTCAGCGGCGTCCCGTATCCGGCCGCATGGGGTCCCTGGAAACCCCGTAAGAGGCTTGCTTGTTAGCATGAGGAATCAGTCCGGGCGATGGGCACACCCTGCGGGGGTGGGGGGGTACACTAGTCAGTTGGTTTGGTGTTGAAGTTCTACATCCTGGCAACATCTAAGGTCTTATCAGGACGGTTCACTAGAATCCGCAAACCCACTGTCGCCTTCATCGAAATGGTTTTATATTTTCTACAACAAGTAACCCAATATAACCCCCTCCCTCCCCCTCCTCCCGCTCCGCTGTCAGTGTGCAGGCAGTGTCTGTCATGTGGAGGCTGGCCGTCAGCTTTGATGGAGGACCAATGTGGGTTGCTGTCAGTGTGCAGGCAGTGTCTGTAATGTGGAGGGTGGCCGTGGGCTTTGATGGAGGACTGACGTGGTGTGCTGTCAGTGTGCAGACAGTGTCTGACACATGGAGGGTGGCCATCAGCTCTGATGGAGGACAGATGCGGTGCGCTGTCAGTGTGCAGGCAGTGTCTGTCACATGGAGGGTGGCCATCAGCTCTGATTGAGGACAGACGCGGTGCGCTGTCAGTGTGCAGGCAGTGTCTGTCACGTGGAGGGTGACATCAGCTCTGATGGAGGACTGACACGGCACGCTGTCAAGCAGTGTTTGTCACATGGAGGGTGGCCATCTGATGGAGGACTGACGTGGTGCGCTGTCAGTGTGCAGGCAGTGTCTGTCATGTAGAGGGTGGCCGTCGGCTTTGATGGAGGACTGACGCGGTGCGCTGTCAGTGTGCAGGCAGTGTGTGTCATGTGGAGGGTGGCTGTCAGCTTTGATGGAGGACTGACACGGCACGCTGTCAGTGTGCAGGCAGTGTCTGTCATGTGGGGGTGGCCATCAGCTCTGATGGAGGACTGACGTGGTGCGCTGTCAGTGTGAAGGCAGTGTCTGTCATGTGGAGGGTGGCCGTCAGCTTTGATGGAGGACTGATGCGGTGCGCTGTCAGTGTGCAGGCAGTGTCTGTCATGTGGAGGGTGGCCGTCGGCTCTGATGGAGGACTAACACTGCACGCCGGGCACCAGCACGCGCCTGTCGCCGGCGAGTAGTGGAGGCAAACACTGAATCGATGCGCCCATTGATTGATTGGTGATTG
The DNA here is from genome assembly GCA_030323885.1 of Branchipolynoe longqiensis. Lineage (NCBI taxonomy): Eukaryota > Metazoa > Annelida > Polychaeta > Phyllodocida > Polynoidae > Branchipolynoe > Branchipolynoe longqiensis. Next base: position 86,024,051 of record CM059189.1, read on the forward strand.
ATATGTGTTGCTCTGCGGTGCTGACCTGTGGTGTGTGTATTGGGAGTATTGTTGTGTGTATTGGGGGCGCAGCCTCATCAAGTTGTCGAGCTGTTTCGAAGTTTCATTCCACTTGTGTTGACAGTGTTTGTTTGTAGACGCGTATCGGTGATGTGACAGTGATTAATTAGGAGGAGGAGGAGGAGGCGGGTCTGCTGTGGAATCTGAAAGTTGCATAGTCCGGTGCTTTTGAGTTTCTGTAATTTTTCTGAGATAAATATATTAAGTTGATGGTTATAATGTACCTTACTTCACTTTGAAGTAACTTTTATTTTCAGTGCCTACTTTTGAGATATGTAAAGTACAAGCATGCACAATTAATTTTGACAAGTGTGCCAAAACTTACACCATAGGGCTATGCAGTAACAGGTTTTTAGTAAATTGACTCAGTATGCCCTTCTACTTGGTAACAGTTGCTTAAATAAGTGGATAAGTATCTAAGGTAGATGTGTAAAATAAAATTTAGGTAAGTTTTTATATTGTAGTAGTCTGTACATGAGTCTGTCCATGAGCTCCACTATATCCATTGTGTCAGGTGAAATTCTATTAGTTTTCAATCACAATCGGTATCCCAATAGAGCGCCCCAGGCTTGTGGAAAGCCATGGTTCGGCACCAAAAACAGCTCATTTTAAACTTACTATAGTTCATCTAAAAATGTACTTATTGAAATGAAAAGTATATGAAAAAGAAGGTTATGCCCTGTTCTTTGTGGATTTGTTTTTTTAATTATTTGTGTCACTGGACAGATTTGTAGTAAAACGGATATATTTGAGAGCTGAATTTGTGCATTTCATATACTTCAGCCGCATCTCCAGATCATCAAGAATTGTTGATGCAGCATTGAATTAAAGTTGCGCAAGACCCAATCGCTTACAGATGTTCAAAATTACAGAGAAACTATAGAGGAGATTGGTTCTTAGCCACATTTTAGTATACAAAATCAATGAGAACTTTGAACATAATTATCATTAACAAACGTTTAAAAACTTCAAAATGATGCCCAAAAGGGCTCATAATTCTCAATATATATTGTTTTATATTGTTAGAAAGCTAATTTTGTCCTTTTAAATCATAAAGTTATTTTTTTCTATTCCGCATGGGATAATGCCTAAGACTAAATACATGCAGGCTCTACTGAATAACTGATGTTGACAGTGACTGACGCTCGCTTGCTCTTTTCAATTTTAACACTATTTTTATGAAGTCACGTTCCCAAATAAGAGAATTTGTTCTTAGCAGTGAGTAGTCACGCTCCTAGGTAAAAGAATTTGATCTAAAGCAGTGGAATATTCATTGACTTTGTGCTTTTTGTTGTTCGTTTTTGTTTTATTAATGTTTGCTCGCACATGTTGACCGCAGTGACAGCAAACTTTGCCGCTTGCTGGCTCATTTCCTTCGATTTTAGCACTCTCTCATTAGTAAGTAACACTCCTAAATAATATACTTTGATTTTAGCAGTGAATAGTCATGCTCCTAAATAACCGAATTTGATCTAAAGCAGTGAAAAATCCATTGTGCTTTTGGTTTTATTATGCTTGCTCGCGTGTTTTTATGCTTGCTCTACGCCATAGCTGTTGTTGACAGTGACTGGCCCTCACTTGCTCTTTCCAATTTTAACACATTTTTATTAAATTACGCTCCTTACATAACAGAAACTGATCTTAGTGAGTACTCAGGGGCCTAAATAAAAAAAAATTGATCTGAAACAGTGGAATATTCATTGACATTGTGCTTTTCGTTGGTCGTTTATGTTTTATTAAGGCATGCTCGCGCGTGCTTACCGAGGTGACAGTGCTCGCTGGCTCATTTTGTTAAATTTGAGCACACTCTCTTTATTATTAAATCACACTCATAAATTGCAGAATGTTATCTTAGCAGTGAATAGTTACACTCCTAAATAACAGTATTTGATTTGAAGCAGTGAATAGTCCTGCTCATAAATAACAGTATTTGATTTAAGGCTGTGAATAGTCATTCTGTCACTACCATACCACTAATTCTGTTAATCAAAATTGAGATTCATATCTATTTTCCTAGCAATTACCATGATTATGCTGAAGCTATAGCAGTATTGGTTTGTTTCTGGTAATTTGCTTTTACTACATGGTGATGTTGGTAGTCAAATGAAATTTCAAAGATATTGATTGTGTACTTTTAAAAATAAAAGCATTTATGTAACTGATACCTCTCAATAGTCCATATTGACAAGTGCCAATTTATGCTTTTTGTCATTTTTAATTGCCAATATCACAAAAATCAATGAGGTAGTTACTCTGAAAAAATGACATATGCATAGTAATAATACACATTCCTGAAATACAAGTTCCTGTGTCCATAACTTTTTTAATAAGCGAGCACTGAAATGTGGGTTTCGTGCAACATGCCAAAACCTGTGATTTGTTTTGGTCAAGTTTAGGAATATTAAAAACCCTACAACTTTTGAACTAATTATCCCATTTTAAACATCTTTATGTCATTATTCTTCTCCTGGTACGAGCTGTCGAACTTCATTAAAATATAGTGCTTTCTATTGAGGTGCAACAGTTAGTTGGGATACCTAATCACAATGATCTAATCTCATATATGAGCCTGTCTCAAAAGGTGATAACTCTTTTTTTTTTTGTCCATTGTAATGATTGACACAAAACAGCACAGAAATGGTTACACTGAAAACACAAGGACATTTGTTTCAAATCAATATTGGGATTATGAAACACCATGTAAAAATCAAATCAGTTTATCCTGAGCAAATGTACCCTGTACCCGGCTTGCGACTTCGGGTATTACATATATTACACATAGGTTACAATGATCGTTACAATGGACAAAGTTTTGTCCCATATTGCTTGGCACCTTTTGAGACAGTCTCATATATATATGGCTAATCTTCACTTTTATAATTTGTTAACTAACCTCAAAGCAAGCAATGTAATAGCTTTTCAATGGCCGAATCCGCTCCTTTTACTTATCGAATATGTAAGGCAGTACTTGGAAGTAAAGGGTTTTGTTTATCCTAAAAATGGACATCTATTTCCATTGGATTAAATAATATTGTAATTCAAAACAGTATTAGTTCAAGTATATTTATTTATAAACATTCTTCCAGTATAATTGAGCAAAGTAGTCCCAAGTTATAACTCTTTGAACTTCGCCTTAACAAAATGTATGTCGGTCCAAGCGTATAAGCCAGTGATGTGCTATATAATGTGAAGTGGTCGAGCCTGCGAGTGAGCTTAGACATTTGCAGACCTAGGTCGAGTGAAATGCACTTCTTTGCAGGTCACTCGCCTACATGTGCCTGCAAATGTCATAGTTGCTCAGAAAGGACTACTTCGTCCTTCCCTCACTAGATGGTGCCTGCTGGCATATCTATTGGTTTACCTGTGAGTGAAGGACATTCAAGCACTGCATTCGAACCATTCAGATCTGCTTCAGGCATCCTCCTGACATTAAGTTATATTTATTTATTTACTGGTTTAGTTCTCATTGGTCTTTACTAAATTTAATATGTAATTATATATGTAATTGGCTATTATTCCTTTCAGTCAGATATGTGGATTATCTCGAATAATAATAAACTATCAATTCGTTGTAATCCACTGGTCCCTTGCCTCCTTTTTCCTCCTGAACCGTCTATTATAATAATTAGGTTATTGACCATTGTACAAACAGTTGAAAATGCATTATGTGAATATTTAAAAAAAGAGAATCGATGCTTCTTAACCGCCACCTAGCGGGAACCATCCACTCTGTGGCCGAGGCGCTGCTGGTGTTTCTGGAGTCTGCGCGTGAGCCCGTCGTACCTTCAGCCTTCTACAGCAGGTGTCTCGACTGCTGCTCCAACTACACACTATGCAAACAGGTAGGTGTCGTCATGCCAACTGACCTCTCACCGGACGCGGTGGCCGAATCGGTAGAGCCCAGGCTTCCCATACGGAAGGTTGGACGTCGGAATCTCGGCCGAGTCAAACCAATGACTTATTGTTGGCGCTTGGCATTAATAGGATAGGACAAAGGACTGGTTAGCACAGTATTAGGATAATATGACTGAGATACCGGGTCATGGTGCCAGTTTGTAGTTTGGTCTCCCAGTGGGGCAGTGCTATGACGTTGTCATTAGTGCACACTGTCACAAGTCGGTACCCGTCCTGATATGACCTTAGATGTTGCTAGAATGTAAAACAACAAAGAGTGTCTCTCACGTCGCTGTGTTCGTCTCGATCCGCCTCTCTGTTCGCGTCTCTGTCCTTATTCTGTCACGGTACACGGCTGTACGCGCAATAGGTTGAAGCACGACTCCTTGCTGCTACAAGACATCCAACATCGTTAGAGCAGGAACCTAGAGATTACAATTTGTTACTTCTAACGCGGATTAAATTTAATTAATTATCAAACGGATTAAATTATGTTGGAGGTAGGGCTTGCAATGACAGGATGCTAATAATTTGGTCTCTTCGTGATGTGCATTCTAATAATATCATTTGATACCATGTAATCATGATGATGATGGTAATGATAATCATCATCACTACAACCATCAACCAAGGTGGTCCAACATCATTAAAAAAAACTTGGCAAGGATTCGAACACCCCCCCCCCCCCACACAAAATGTTAGACCTCGAATTGGGTTGAATATCAGAGGAATAGCCTCGTGCACCCCCCCCCCCCCCCCTCCTCGACCACCTCGCACACCGCCTAGTATAGGACAGGACAGTGTTAATTGCATTGAAAAACATTATGAAGCGGACGCCGTTGGCTTTTACTAACAAATCCCAACATAGAATCCACCAAATCGGCAAAAAATTAAGTGATGAGTCAATAAGAAATTATAGAAATTGCATCTACATAAATATAGTAATTCATAAAGGTAATCTCGGTCAATACCAAACCGACATGAGCTAACTTTTTCCATCTGCTTCTATTTCGCTTTTATTTATCTGTTTACATTGGTTGGTTGTTGGAGTTTTAGGTCGTGATAACATCTAAGGTCACATCAGGATGGGTACACTCATGGCAACTTTATAGTGCTGCCCCACTTGGAAATCAGGCCGCCAGCACCATGACCGGATATCCCACTCAGTTCCATTATCCTGACACTGAGCTAACCAGTCCTTTCCATATCCTATTAATCCCAAGCGCCATGCTAGGAAGCAATAAGTATCAATTTTATAAGTCATCGATTTCACTCGACCAGGAACCAAACTCCTGACTTTCTGCACACGAGGCCAGTGCTCACCGATTCGGGTCACCGCGACCGGTCTCTTTTTTACTAAAAGAAAAACAAAGAGGCTCAGCGAATTACTAGTGCGGCGGGTCCTAGACGATGAAGCCCCCCACTTGCCACCCTTATCTGGCTGGGGCGGCTTCCCCCATGACAGCGCCGCCCAGATAATGGTGCCAGTGCCTGGCTGCCCTAATCATCAAGTCCTTCCTTCCTGCTTCTTGGTCCAAAAGAGGAGAAATTCATTTCCATGTGGCTTGTGTTTTTGTTATTGTTGTTTGGTCCCCGCTCCCTGTTGCGTGTTGCTGGTGGGGCGGTGTCGGGGGAGTGGTTAATCGCGGAGTGCTCGTGGCGTCGCCTTCCGTGTTAAGATCACCATCGCGGGGTGGTGTTTGTCTACTGTTACAGGCACACCAGCCCGCAGCGGACTGGGAGTGGGAAAGTCAGCGGTTAGCCGAATCAGCTTACATCTATGTGCGCAGTACAAACTAACAGCGATATTAGCGCATTTAATCATTATCCCTGTCTAATTATCACATCAGCTGTTTCATCGTTGTCATCATCATCATCATCATCACCACCACATTTACGTTTGTAGCAGAAACTAACAACGATATTAGTGCATTTACTGATCATCTCTCTAATTATCACCATCAGCTGCTTCGTCGTTATCATCATCATCATCATCATCACCACCACCACATTTACGTTTGTAGTGGAAACTAACAACGATATTAGTGCATTTACTGATCATCTCCATCTAATTATTACCATCAGTTGCTTCATCGTTATCATCATCAACACCACCCGATTTACGTTTGTAGTGGAAACTAACACCGATATTAGCACATTTACTAATCATCTCCATCTAATGATCACCTTCAGCTGCTTCATCGTTATCATCATCATCTTCATCATCATCACCACATTCCTTCTGGAAACTAACAATGATATTAGCACATTTATTGATCATCTCTGTCTAATTTTCACCATCAGCTGCTTCTTCATCACCATTATCATCATCATCACCACCATCATCACCATCATAATCACCACATTTATATTCGCAGTCGAAACTAACAGTGATATTAGCACATTTAATAATCATCTCCATCTAGTGAGTACCATCAGCTGCTTCTTCATCACCAGTATCATCATCATCACCATCATCATCATCATCATAATCAGCACATTTATATTCGCAGTGGAAACTAACTGATATTAGCACATTTAATAATCATCTCCATCTAATGAGTACCATCAGCTGCTTCTTCATCACCGTTGTCATCATCATCATATTCACCACCATGTTTGTAGTGTAAACTGACAACAATATTAGCGCATTTACTATTCATCTCCATCTAATGATCATCATCAGCTGCTTCTTCATCACCATCATCACCATCGTCATCATCAGTGCCACCACAATTACGCTCACAGCATAAACTAACAGTAATATTAGAGTATTTAATAATCATCTCTATCTAGTGATCACCATCAGTTGCTTCGTCATCAACATCATCACCACCACATTTACGTTCATAGCGGAAACTCAACGGTGATATTAGCACATATAATCATTCTCCCTGTGTAATGATTCAAATCAGCTGCTTCTTCATCACCATCGTCATCATCATCATCACCATCACCGGCATCCTCATTCTCATTATTATCCTTATCTACAGACCAGATCTGGAATCAGTAAGAGCGTTGGCTTTATGTGTGGAAGGAAGGTCGGGGATACGAATTCCGGCCGAATCAAACCAATGACTTTCAAAATTGATACCTGTCGCTTCCTAGCATGGCACTCTGCATTACTAGGATAGGGCAAGGACTGGTTAGCTCGGTATCAGGATGATGTGACTGAGTGGGATTTATGGCTGTGTGTTGCAGACCGTTTCCCAGTTTGGCAACACTATAAAATGTGAGGTCATAAATCAGTACCCATCCTACTATAAGTATAACCTCAGATGTTGCTAGGACATGGAACCGCAACAAAAAAGCATGAACATCCTTCTCATTGCCTTCATCATCATCATCATCATCATCATCAGCAGCAACAGCAGCAACAGCATCGTCAAAGACCAGACGGGATGGCCGAATGAGTTAGAGCATCCGTCTCCCATGGTGGTAGACCATGGGATCGTGGGTTCGAACCCTGGTCGAGTCCAACCAATTACTTTAAAATTTATACTTGTCGCTTCCTAGCCAGGCGCTCAGCATTATTAGGATAGGGCAAGGACTGGTTGGCTCAGTGTCAGGATAATGTGACTGAGTGGGATATCAGGTCATGGTGCTGGCGCCCTGGTCTCCCAGTGGGGCAGCACTATAAAGATGCCATGAGTGCGCACTGTCACAAGTCGGTACCCATCATGATATGACCTTAGATGTTGCTAGGACGTAAAGCTACAACAAACAGCAGCATCTTCATCATCGTTGTCCTTGTCGGTGTGGGCATCATTATTATTTCCATTATTTTAACCGTTATTGTTCCCGATTTTACTGCTGTTATTTTTATGATTATTAAAGCGCAGTTCCCATTAAATTCATATCAGGGTAATCAGTTGTGGCCCATTTAAACAGTCACTTACTGCTGCTGTCCTATCAGTCTCGATCTATTTTTGTAAAAGTAGCCAAGTAACTGCTGTTGAAACGGAAAAATCTGCTCCAGGTGCATTGTGTGAACTAGTAATCTCACGCAGCCCAGCAATAGACGATTTCCGCTCCCTGACATTAGTGGCAAGAATTTGGATTATGTGTAGAACTGTAGAAGTAGTGCATTGGTTATTACCCAAACAGCACACAACTACAGGAATATAGAACAGAAATACCATATCTAATAGGAGATTTTGTGATGGTATGGTATTCTATTCACTAAAGCCCCTGTCACACCTCACTGGATTGCGGAAACGGAAAGAAACCGAACAAAGTCCGTTGATATCCGGCAAAGTCTGGTTTGTGTCCATTGCATATCTGTTGCATATCCATGGATATCCATTGATATCCGGCCCGATCCATTACAAGTTTTGAACATGCACAAAACTTGGAACGGATGCCGCCGGATTGATATCTACAGTTCTTGTCCGTTTAGACCGCTTACCGTCCGTTGGCTATCCGTTCATGTCTGTTTCATGTCCGTTCGTCCAGCGGCCTTTGATCCGATATCGCAACATTTTTACATATTTTAATACATTTTGATACTTATCATGCCCAAACACTACCGGACCAGACAATTCTGTCCGTTGCTCAATCCGGCGAGGTGTGACAGGGGCTTTAAGTTCAATAAACGCTTTATTTTATGTGATTTTTTTGTAAACATATTTAACACCGGCATAAAAGGTTTTATATATGATTTCCACCACTGACCTGCCCTCTTGTAAAATATTCTGATAAAACGCATTGGTGGGGAATGTGAACTGGTCTATAAAGGATTACAAATGGTCTATAAAGGTAAATGATGTATAGGGCCAGGTGCATGAATGTATTTATGTAGTTGCTGGTGACTCTTTACTTGTGGTTCATAGTCATTGTGTATTAAATAGATAGTGTGAGAGGGGCACTATTGTTAGTGTGGAAGGGGCTCAAGAGCTATACTCACTACCCCCTCCCCCCCAACTGTTAATCACGGATCACCACACACACACACAGCAAGGAGGCGAAGGCCAAGAGCCACAAGGCATGGTGGTTGTGGGTAGATCACAGTAGCCATGGTGACACAAGAATGCTTACTGTTCATTGGTGGACCTAGAAATGCTTGTTGTTCATTGGAATCATTATCATATTACATCCCATAACTCTCCTATACACACAATAAACTAACTTTTAACCTCATCAATCTACCTTTCACTCTTTATACTCTTCCTTTCTCTCCTTGCCTGTATTGTTTTCCTATTAGCCTGCCTACACAACTACAGCTGCCAGATGACGACTTTGCACTCTAACGTCAATGGAAGATCATAATGCTAGGTACACACCTACCGTTTACGACTTGCGCACTAAAACTCCCGACCCGACCCGACCCGCTTAAAACTGAAAATGGGCCGATTCATTTTTAGAATCGCGAATCGCAATCGTAAGGAAGCACTTTTAGCCCTAAAATTGAGTTTTAAGTCGCGAATCACAATCGGTAGGTGTGCTAGGGGAGTGCACACCTCAAGACTTTTTGGCAATTTTAGATCGAATACGGTAGGTGGGTGCGGAAAAACGGTAGGTGTGTACCTAGCATAATGCTGTAGGTAGCAGCAGTTCATCATCCTGTATGCTCTGTGGAAAAGGTCTTCTAGATGATTTCTACCACCAACCCACTCTCTAATATCAGTGGAAGAACTGATACGGGTAGCAGCAGCTTATTGATTGGTATGCTCTGTGGAAAAGGTCTTATAGGTTATGCCACCACCAACGCCTCCACGACTTCATTGGCTTAAAAACTAATGGAGGTTACTGCAAATTTGCCCCATGGAAGAGGTCTATTAGCAAATTATTCTTGATGGCATAGTTGAAGAACCTCGTAATGGAAAGTAACTAGAAGACACTTAGTGCATACACAGAGACAGTGTCAGGGAGTGTGAAGCAGTGTGAGGTAATGTGAAGCAGTGTGAGGTAGTGTGAAGCAGTGTGAGGAAGTATGAAACAGGTGAGGCAGTGTGACGCGGCGTGAACAACTTTGAAGTAGTGTGAGGCAGTATGAAGCAATCTGAAACAGTGCGAGGTAGTGTGAGGTAGTGTAAAGCAGTGTGAGGGAGTGTGAAGCAGTGTGAAGCAGTGTGAGGTAGTTTGAAGTAGTGTGAGGCAATGTAAGGCAGTGTGAAGAAGTATGAGACAGTGTGAAGCAGTGTGAGGCAGTGTGAGACAGTGTGAAGCAGTGTGAAGCAGTGTGAGGTAGTGTGAAGCAGTGTGAGGCAATGTAAGGCAGTGTGAAGAAGTATGAGACAGTGTGAAGCAGTGTGAGGCAGTGTGAGACAGTGTGAAGCAGTGTGAACCATTGTGAGGCAATGTGAAGAAGTATGAGACAGTGTGAAGCAGTGTGAGGGAGTGTGAAGCAGTGTGAGGTAGTGTGAAGCAGTGTGAGGCAATGTAAGGCAGTGTGAAGAAGTATGAGACAGTGTGAAGCAGTGTGAGACAGTGGGAGACAGTGTGAGGGAGTGTGAAGCAGTGTGAAGCAGTGTGAGGTAGTGTGAAGCAGTGTGAGGCAATGTAAGGCAGTGTGAAGAAGTATGAGACAGTGTGAAGCAGTGTGAGACAGTGTGAGGGAGTGTGAAGCAGTGTGAGGCAATGTAAGGCAGTGTGAAGAAGTATGAGACAGTGTGAAGCAGTGTGAGACAGTGTGAGGGAGTGTGAAGCAGTGCGAAGCAGTGTGAGGTAGTGTGAAGCAGTGTGAGGCAATGTAAGGCAGTGTGAAGAAGTATGAGACAGTGTGAAGCAGTGTGAGGCAGTGGGAGACAGTGTGAGGGAGTGTGAAGCAGTGTGAAGCAGTGTGAAGCAGTGTGAGGCAATGTAAGGCAGTGTGAAGAAGTATGAGACAGTGTGAAGCAGTGTGAGGCAGTGGGAGACAGTGTGAGGGAGTGTGAAGCAGTGTGAGGCAATGTAAGGCAGTGTGAAGAAGTATGAGACAGTGTGAAGCAGTGTGAGGCAGTGTGAAGCAGTGTGAAGCAGTGTGACCAGTGGGAGGAAGTTTACAGTAGTGTGAAGCAGTGTGACCAGCGTGAAGATGATATAGAAAACGGTTCCGGTAGTGTGTGAGCAGTGTATATTGTTGAACCAATTCGCCGGGCATTGCGTGAGTAGTATATGTAGTTGGTACCCAACGGCAGGCAATATGTAAATAATCTACTTCATTCATTTGTAAGTAGTATAGGCAATTGGTGCATAACTCCGGGCTGTATCCGAACAGTATCCGCAGTTGCTGCAAACTTCCAGGCAATGTGCGAGTAGTTTAGGCAGTTCGTGGACGGTCCCAGGTGTTCCTTTAATTAATGGAAATGGGTCCAGCATTTATTCAGCTATCACCTTCTGGATCCAAATCTCGCATCGTCCTATGAACATTCATAAACGAGGATTTTTCCCAAAGGTAGAGCAGTGTGAATGTCCTTTCAGGGTTCGCGCTGGTCCTAAAAAAAACCTCAAAAGTACTAACTTTTGAAAATGTAAAAAATGAAGTACTGAAAAATCCTACAATTATAGAAAAAGTGTTGTAATTCGTTAAAAATTAAACAAAAACATACATTTTTTTATTTCATAAGAACCACCAAGCATGCTGATGTCAGGAATTTAACTTTGTTTATTCTGACTTTTTCACCACGTAACTTGCACTTTAAGGTATTTTTGTTGTTAGGCTAAGTTAATTGTTTGTATGCAGTAATTCTAGGTAGGCTTATGGATTTATGTTTTGCAATCTGATCCTTATATCAAGGCTGAACACTTGTTCTATGAAAGGTGTCATTTTGAAATAGTTTCTCAGAGGTACTGCAGACAGACAATAATTTTGTGCCAAACTTGGCTGTCCTCCAATGATTACATTGGAATTTTCCCCCACCTGACGGGCAAAAAGACTGTCATCGGAGGGGCAATCAAATGGATATATATATATATACATATATATATATAAAATGAATATATAGATATGTGTATATATATATTATATATCTAAAACAAGCACAACATCTGCTCTGAGTAGTCCATTTTGGTGACTTTTTGTTATGGTCATTTTTTGACGGAATTCATTAGTGGGCTCTGTTTCTAGACACTCCAGCATGTGTCGAACAGCGACTTGGCTGCAAGGTCGCCGCGTCCATACATCTTAGCTTTATGACCGGCCCGTCGTACCCACAATACGCCCTTTGAAAGGCTTGCACAATAAGAGCAACTCACAGTCTAGTCCACTGATCTGCACTTGCCCAATGGGCGTGGTGGCCGAATCGTGTGGAAGATCGGGAGTTTCTGAGTTCCGTTCCCGGTCAAGTCAAACCAATGACTTAAAAATGTACACTTGTCGCTTCCTAGCCTGGTGGTCGGCATTATTAGGATAGGGCAAGGACTGGTTAGCTCGGTGTCAGGATAATGTGACTGAGTGGGATATCGGGTCATGGGGCCGGCGGCCTGATTTCCCAGTGGGGCAGCTCTATAAAATCGCCATGAGTGCATACTGTCACAGGTCGGTACCCGTCCTGATGACCTTAGATGTTGCTAGGACATAAAACAACAACAACAAACAAACATCTGCACTTGCCCCCTCCCCACTTAGCAACGAGCAAAACAAGTACGGCCTCTACCCTTGATTAGTAGTGCCTTTGTGCTTTGTTGTTTAAGGCTGCTATACAGTAGTAAATCACATATATATATATATATATATATATTTATTTTATATTTATTTATTTATATATATATATTTATATATATATATATATATATATTGTATGCATATAGTACATGCTCTGTGATGAGAACAGATTCTGTCATCTCCTAATATTATAATACAATGCTGACCAAGCAATGCGCATGGGCTATTGCTGTCCAAGTGGTTTAGGTCATATATTTGCCTAATGTTTGAAAGGCGCTTACCGGTGTATTTAAGTTGGCGCTTCATAGGGGGTGGAATGTTTTGTTTAACGCTGCAGCGGTTATTCTTGGGAGGCTATCAATCACGTGGCCCATATGAAGTTTGTCAGTCCTTTGCCTCAGCCTGATAGATGTAATCATGGTCTTAATGACGGGCCCAGAAAGATCTGTGCTATTGTAAGTTGTTATTATCTAAGTATGTTCGAACCCTGGTCGAGTCAAACCAATGACTTAAAAATTGATACTTGTTGCTTCCTAGCCTGGCGCTTGGCATTATTAGGACAGGACAAGGACTGGTGTGCTCAGTGTCAGGATAATGTGACTGAGTGGGATACTAGGTCATGGTACCGGTGGCCTGGTTTCCCAGTGGGACAGCACTATAAAGTCACCATGAGTGCGCACTGTCACAAGTCGGTACCCATCCTGATATGACCTCAGATGTTTCTAGGATGTAAAACAACAACAAACAAGTATGTTATGGAAATGTTTTAATACAACCATTAGATTCTGTTATGATATATACATATATATGTTATATATAAGCTTTTATATGTAAGCTTATATATATATATATATATATATATATATTTTACCTCGGTATACAGCCTCAGGCTAGCCTCAGGCTAGGGAGAAGGAAGCATGTGAGGTACCAGCAATTAGCATATACAACTCACGACTGGATTACGTGTCGTTGGGTTGCTCTGGCAAATTTAGTCTACATACAAGCTAATACGCAGTAAGTATCATAAAAACTGTGGTTAGCTTAATTATGATGCATTAGAGCATCATTATGGAAAGTTTAGACTTTCTTTGGTCCATTTTGGACGAGTTATTTGGTTATAAAAAACCAAGGATAGAATTCCTTCTCGAAGGAACGAAACCGATCATTAGCGCGGTTCTGTCAACACCCGTGTCACCGTGTGATTATGGGTAGAGATGTGGGCTCTGCCTCATCTCATGTGGAAATTCTCTCGTACTCTAATAGAGAGTAATGTTGGAGATGCTCCTGGGTTTCTTTTATAGACTCCCCTAGACAAAACTTTTTCAGGCGTTTCTCCGAGTTTCGTAGAATTTTCTCCAACTTGTTGACGTAGTAGTCACAGGTGGGAGAAGTGTGCGGAACAGAGGGATGGGCGGGCCGATACACTGGTCCCGACCCCGCGTAAGGTTTGGGCTTGACCCACAACCCAAGCACAAATTTAGCTTATTACGCCTGTGTTATAACGGTATAAACACGTTCTCTAACACCAATAGATGTCCAAATGAGTTTGAAACAACCATATTGTGACATATATATATACCGGGACTGACCAAAAATCTTTGTTTTAGCTCCCGTGGCCACGAAGCGGAGTAAGCGCGGTGCAGCAGCAGCCGAGGGGCGTGTTCCGAGTGGAGGGGACGAGGAGTACGACTCCTCACCCGTGTTGTCGGCAGTGCCTTCGACACAGCCCGGGGCGCATATTCTCTCCGAGGAGGACATAGTGCCTAACGGCGCCGCGGCTCAAAATTGGGAGACGCGGTTTGCGGCGATGGAGAGTCATATAATGGCTCTCAAACCACCGGTGTCTTGTAAACGGTGAATGCCGAGTGTTCAAGAGGAGTCTTCTTTGGAGGATTTCTCGGAGACAGACTCAGAGATGGAGCTTAGGGCTCCTCCTCCTTCTCCTAAACGGAGGAAGAAGAAGAAACATATTGTTTCTTCGGGTGATGATTTCACCAAGGAAAGGGGGAGGACTGGGCTTCGCAAAAAGTGCAAGACCAAGTCCAAGAAGAAGAAGAAGAAGAAGAAGAGGAAAGATTCTTCTTCTTCTGACTTGTCCACGGATTCCACTTCCACGGAATCGGACTCAGACACGCGATATGAAGGTGTCTATGCTGCCATTGGGGGCAAAGTGACTAAGAAAGTCGAGAAGCCAAGGGCTAAGCGTGTGAAAACCACTACGCTTATGCGTGAGAACATTAATGGCCATTTCCGCACGTTTAAGCCGGCGGAGATTATTTCTAAGTTATCAGATGAGTTAACAGGCATTAAAGGTGTTCCCAACTCCATCAGTAAGGAGATGCATCGAGATGTCAATATGACGGAGGACCGTAAGAGATTTGAGGGTGTGTTGCACATAGTGCATAAGGCGGTGCTTGGTACCCTAACAGCTATTGCTCCTGTAGCAAACAGAATGCAACGAGAAAACAAGTTCTCGTCTTTGGCTAAGACGATGGACAAAGGTATTGCATTGTTGGCGGCGGCATGTAATTACCTGTCGTATCGAAGATATGAAAATGTCTTCAAGTCGGTTTGCACAGATGCTGGCAAAGAAGTGGCTCGCTCAAAGAAGGTTACTGATAATGATGGGAAAGAGTTTACGCTCTTTCTTGCTCCAGAGCCGATTAAAGGGAAACTTTTAGATAACACGAAAATTTTTGGCAGTCAACTACAATACCTCTATAAAGAGGTAGAAACTGCAGCCAAGAGTGACAAAAACATGGATGGTAAGAAGAAACAGGAAACTCCTCGTTTCAAAAGGTCACGAGGGGATTTTCGTCCACGGCGGTTCACCAGGGGAACCAGACCGGGCTCAAACTTCGGTCAAGCTTTTCGGGGCCGGGGCGCTCGCTCAGGCTGGACCGACAACACTGCACGGCCACTGGGCCGAGGTGTCAACTCGCCGAGACCCTTCCCCAGGGGCGGGTCCAAGTAGAGGTTGAAACACAAACGTTACAAGTCCTTCCAGCCTCTAAAACCACACAAACTGTAAGCAACTTTGTGGCTGGTTATATTAATAATCATATTTCTGAGTGGCACAAAAATTACTAGTGACCAAGAAATTTTACAAATAGTTAGGGGTGTTCACATTCCCTTCACACAAATTCCGGTACAAGGCAGGATACCTTTTCCTTATAACATTGAACTGGTTGAACGAGAGGCATTAACTAAACAGGTACAAAAATTTTTTGAGAAAGGAATTATACACAAAGTGACATACTGTTCAGGAGAGTTTATTTCAAACATCTTCTCGAGACCAAAGCCTAATGGCGAGGTTCGAATGATCCTGGATTTAACAATCCTTAATAAAATGGTTGAATATCAACATTTTAAAATGTTCTCGCTAGATACAGCACGCGATCTGATTACGCCAGATGCGTGGATGGCTAGTGTTGATTTACAGGATGCATATTATACGCTTCCCATAAGAGAAAAAGACCGGAAATTTCTTCGGTTTCTTTGGGATAACCAACTCTAGGAGTTTACCTGTATGCCGAATGGTTTAGCTTGTGCCCCTTGTTTATTCACTAAACTGCTTAAACCTGTTTTCTCAGTAATGGCGCGGAAAGGTCATATAATGTTTCCATACATAGATGATTCCTTTATTATAGCATCAACACAAATTGATTGTGGGAATGCAGTTTTGGATTTATGTGCATTACTTACTAAATTGGGGTTTTATGTACATCCACAAAAGTCAGTGTTTAAACCAACAAAACAACTCAAATGTTTAGGGTTTATTCTGGATACACAGTCGCTTACAGTGTCGATAACAGAACAAAAACTAATTAAGTTTATGAATACAGCGACTCAGCTTATTAAGTTATCAAAACCTAAAATTAGACAGGTCGCAGTCCTTATTGGGATAATGATTATTAGTATTGCACCAGCTATTCTATACGGAAGGCCCATATTTTTATGATCGAATAGTTATAAAATTTAGCGATATTTCCATTGAACTAAAGGGATTTTGAGCGAAAGATGTTTATTTCGCAAGAAGGGCTACAGGATATTGCATGGTGGATGCAACACATAGCAAGTTCACCAAATCCACTCCGTATGGCGGAACCTAATACGGTAATTACTACTGATGCTTCGTTAGAAGGTTGGGGAGCTCATCGAGATGGGGTCACAACAGGAGGTAGATGGCTTGATGATGAAAAATCAGACCATATTAATGCGCTAGAATTGCGTGCTATTTATCTGGGCTTATGTAGTTTAGTAACGATACATAAATCACAAATTAGAATACTAACTGATAATACTACTGCCATGGCATATATTCGTAACATGGGTGGAACCAAACCAAAGGCTTGCAATCAGTTGTCTAAACTGATTTGGAACTGGGCCCAGGCTCAACAAGTCTGGCTGACTGTAGCGCATATTCCAGGGTCACAAAATACACTGGCAGACCATAAAAGTAGAAATTTCCATGACCATTTAGAATGGTCTCTCTCTACACCTTTGTTTAACTTCATTTGTGAAAAATGGGGTACACCTAAAGTTGACTTGTTTGCATCACGATATAATAACAAATTACCTTGTTATGTTTCTTGGCATCCTGAACCGGAGGCTTGGAAAGTAGTTGCATTTGCTATTACCTGGGAAAATAATTATTTTTATATTTTCCCATCGTTTAGCATTATCAGCCGAGTTGTCAGGAAAATCGGTTTGGAAAGGACACATGCTATACTGGTGGTGCCCGATTGGGACACGCAACCTTCGCTGCCAGCAGTTTCACAACTGGCAAAAGAACATATACGATTCCCAAGAAAACTCGGGAATCTGACACACCACGGACCGCTAGTGGTTCACGGCGACGTGTCAACGACGCCCCTGTTGGCATTCCTTTTCTAAGGAACCAGCTGCGGCAATTTGGATTGGACAAAATTACTGAGAATAGGATAGTAGCTGATGCCTGGAGGCCAGGAACTGTTAAAATGTACACATCCTATTTAAAGAAATGGGGTGTACATTGTTTGTTAATGAAAGTTAAGCCAACAAATCCAACAATTTCACAAGTAGCTCGTTTTCTTCGTTATCTAGAGGATGAGGGACTATCCTTTGGGTCGATTAATGCGGCAGGATGTGCGTTATCAATCATATTACCGAGAATTGATGGTGAAACAGTTGGAAAACATTATGTTCTTGGATATCTACTTCGTTCAATTTATCAAAGGAATCCTCCAAAACCAAAGTATAGTCGGTTTTGGGATGTGTCTGTAGTATTTAAGTTGTTTCAGGCTTGGCCTCACAACTCGTGGTTAGATTTAAAACAATTAGGTTTTAAGGTCGCGGTCCTGTTATTATTAGTAACCGGACACAGAGGACAGACCATTGTTGCTTTGTCTTTAACTGAATTAGAAATAGACAAGAAACAAGCTACGTTTGATTTAGCACAATTGCTTAAATCGAACACGTTAGGTGACCCTTTATCTACGGTTCACTTAGACTGTTTTCCGAGTGATCGGAAATTATGTGTTGTGTCAGCCATACGGGCTTATATATCTAAAACAAAGGATTTACGTGCATCACAACAACTATTAGTGAGCTTTATAAAGCCACATAAGGCGATTTCACGAGACACCCTTGACAGATGGACAATTACGGTGTTGAAATTGGCTGGAGTGGATACGAGCAAATACTCATCCCACTCAACTAGAGGTGCCATGGTCTCCAAGGCATGGTTGCTAGGTATTTCTGTGAAAAGAATACTAGCGCATGCAGGCTGGAAGACGGCTAAGTCATTTTGTTTGCATCATTTTCAACAAACAAGCGCTAGAAAAGCCTACCGGCATTGCAAAGCGCCTGCTCGACCAAACTAAAAGGAATAGGTGAGAAACAAAAACGTTGAATAATTATATAAGAATGGGTTTGATATTAAGGATAAAAATGAATTATGTAAAGGTCTCCCTAGCCTGAGGCTAGCCTGAGGCTGTATACCGAGGTAAAATAGTATAGTTATACGAATCTTACCTGGGTATAGATGATGGATAACTGTTGTTTTCCCGAGGTATTAGCCTCGGGTAGACGTGGGCTAGGGCCCACCCACCACGCCCTGCCACGTCTATCCCGTTGGTGTACCATTACGGGAAAATCATAGTGTCCATTGTATTGAAAGATCATTTTTATCCTGAATAAGTAGGTTAAAATTGCTGGTACCTCACATGCTTCCTTCTCCCTATAGAACATATATATATATATATATATATATATATATATATATATATATATGAAGAAGAACCTATATATAATACTAGACGAGATTGCCGAATGAGTTGAGCGTCCGTCTCCGGTTTTAGTGTAGATCTAGGGATTCCTACCAACGGCTTCGAACCCTAGTCAAGTCAAACCAATGACTTAAAAGTTGATACTTGTCACTTCCTAGCCACCAGAAAAGTCCTTAACAGAAGGCACTGGGATTGTAATTCATAGCCACACTATCAACACCACCTGTTACATCAACCTCTAGAAGAGTAGGATGACCATTTTCTCCTTCTTCTCCTCCTCCTCCCTCCTCCACCTTCTTCATTTTCTCCTTCTCCTCCTCCCTCCTCCTTCTTCATTTTCTTCTTCTTCTTCTCCTTCCCCTTATTCTCTTTCTTCTTTTCTTTCTCATTTTTTCTCCATTTTCCTCTTTTTCTTCTTTCTTTGTCTTTCTCATTTTTCTTTCTCTCCCTTTCTCTCTTTTTCTTCCTTCTCCTTCTCCGAGCTCGTCTCAGCATATCCCTAGCTGTTACTTGGACGTAAAACCCCAATGAACAAATCATCTCTTCCTATTCTTCCTCCTTCCCTTTCTCTTCCCCCTCTTCTTTTTTCTCCTCTTCTTCTTCCTCCTTCTCTTCTGCTTCCTCCTCCGCTCGTGTTTTTCCTTGTTCCTCATTCTCTTCATTTTCTTAATCTTCTTTTCTCATCTTCTATTTCCTCGCCGACTTCGTCTTCCACGTCTACTTCTTTTTCATCTTCTACTTCTTCTAGTACTTCTTCCATGTTTTCTTCTCTTGATTCTCCCTCTCTTCTTCATACCAAAGATGTCAGTATCACATGGGTTTGGTTGGGTTTGGTATAGGTTACTTAAAGTTGCATAGTCCGTTTGTTTTGAATTTCTGTATTTTTTCTGAGATAAATATATTAGATCAATCACAAGTATCTACTTTACATTAGTTCAAAGTTACTTTTATTTTAAATGGTGAACTTTTGAGACATTCTGAATGCAAACATGGAAAATTAGTTTTGGCACAGACTTCTGCAATAATAGGTTCTGTTAAATTGACTCTATTGCCTTCTATGCAGAAACAAATGCTTAATAAGTGCATCAGTGTCTAAGTTAGATATGTAGAATAAAATGTAGATAATTGGTTTGGTTTTGAAAATTTGATATTTCATCAGACGATGCAACTTTAACACCTGTTGCAATACAACACAGTTATGCAAGAAAATAAAGCAGCGTTAATTCTTGGCTCTGGCAGAAGGAACCATTTCCTTTCTAATCTCAGTTTAAACAAAGCAGATAGCCTCGGAATAGTTTGCTGACAAATGTTGAATCCCACTGCGGGGGTAGAAAGGTCCTGAACTCACTGCCACCGGGTGAATGCAATGCTTTGAAACTAGCAGAAGGCTGACGGCATATATTGGCCTAGACCCCGCCACCCCACCCTCCCTCACCCCACCCTCCCTCACCCGCCTCCCTTGACCAGACACGGTGACCGAATGAGTTGAGCGTCCGTCTTCCGTGTTGGTAGATCGTGGGATTCGAACCCACCGGTTCGGTCCCTGGTCGAGTCAAACCAATGACTTAAAAATTGATGCTTGTCACTTCCTAGCCTGGTGCTCGGCATTATAAGGATAGGGCAAGGACTGGTTGACTCAGTGTCAGGATAATGTGACTGAGTGGGATATCAGGTCATGGTGCTGGTGGCCTGGTCTCCCAGTGGGGCAGCACTATAAAGACACCATGAGTGCGCACTATCACGAGTTGGTATTCGTCTTGATATGACCTTAGATGTTGCCAGAACGTAAAACATCAACAACCAACCAACCAACCATCATCCGCCTCCCTCTGTACACAGCTGCACAGTGCTGAACGAATATGTCGGACTGATCTAGAAAAAATAGTTATATTTCTTTTTCTTTTTGTTGTGTGTGGGGGGGGGGGGGGCCTGCTCCACTGCGACGTGCTCTTGGTGAGTTCAATCGTAAAATTAAAAATGCAAATCCAAACCGTCGCATGAATTCAGATGGGTTCTGGTTGTTGGAGTTTTAGAAACACATTGGGGCAGTTGGTTGGTGTATTTCTCGAAGTATGTGTATTTAGTGTGTGCAGTTTCTGAATTGAGGAAACCGGAAGTAAGTTAATTATGCTGCAATGTGGTTCTCGGCTGGTGGTTTTGTGTTTATGCTGTCAGTCGACCCCCAATCACCTCCATACTCCCATCCCCCCCATCCACCATCCCCGACCCCCGCGATTACTACGAACACATCTGCTTCTTTTCCAAGCCTTGACAGTAACTAAACTAATCCTAATAAGGAGACTAATTCCCATTTAATTCCTGTCGAATCATCCGACTAGCAAAGGGGGCCATTTTCCATAATTGCACGGGCACAAATGAGGTGTGATGGGTGTGCATGTGTGTGTGTGTGCTTGATGTGGGGTAGGGGTGTGTGTAGGGGTGGGATGAAGAGATCCTTGTGTCTACCCTGTTTTAGGTTTCCCTCCCCTCCATCGCTCCTTCCTGTCTGCCCTTCTGCTTTCACCCATCTCTCTTTGTCGGTCATCCCCTCCCTTTTTCCTTCCCTCCATCTCTCCCCCTCTCGCTCCCCCTCCCCCCTCTCTCCCCCCCTCTCCGCCCCCTCTCCCTCCCTTCCCTGTTTACCCTTCTGCCTCCACCCACCCCTCTCTGTCAGTCATCCCTTCCCTCCCTCCTTCCCTCCCTCCCTCCCTTCCTCCCCTCCTCCCTCCCTCCCTCCCCCTCTTGTCTGTCCCTGTCTCCACCCACCCCTCTCTCTCAGTCATCCCCCCCTCCCTCCTTCCCTCCCATCCTCCCCTCCCTTCCTCCCCTCCTCCCCCTCCCACCCCCTCTTGTCTTCCCTGTCTCCAACCCACCCCTCTCTCCAGTCATCCCCTCCCCTCCTTCCTTCCCTCCCCTCCATCCCTCCCCCCCACCCCTCATCCCCTCCCCCTCCCTGTCTGTTCCTGTCTCCACCCACCCTTCTCTGCTGGCATCCCCATCCCTCTTCCCCCTCCTCCATCCATCCCTCCCTCCTCGCTCCTTCCCTCCCCTCCTCCATCCCCCCCCCCTCCTGTCTGTCCTCTCCACCCACCCCTCTCTGTCAGTCATCCCCTCCCCTCCCTCCTTTCCCCCCCCCCCCTCCCTTTTGTCTATCGTTTTACCTTCACCCACCCCTCTCTGCCCCCATCATTGTCTCAACCTGTCCCTCTTCCTCCTGTTCCCTTCTCTCATCCTTCACTCTCACCCCCCCCCCCCCACCCCAATCCCGCTTACTCTAACCTCATCTCCTCCCCCATCTCCAACCGCACCCGTCTGCCCCCTTCTCCATTCCCTTAGAGCCAGGTTTCATTCGTAAATAATGCATCATCATCCGACCAGTTGTACTACCAATTCGCTGATCTTTTCACCAAATGGTGGCAAGCAGCGTCGTGTCAAAATACTGTGCTGAATCCTAGAACAACGGGCCTTTATCTATTCACACCGCCTCTTAATTAAGGGCCAGGAAGTAAAACAACAACAGACACACAATATTAATTAAGGTAGTGACACAAACAAATATTTGTGCAATAGGCTCGCCACCTATCTTGACTATGCTGAACTAACAAACTACAAACTCGGTGGTTTTTTTTGTGGCTTTAACAAAACAAAAAAAATGTGTTGGTTAGTTTGTGCACGGCGGTCATGAGGTACGGAATGGGGGTTGGGAGGGAGGGATGGGGAGGGAGGGAGGGAGGGAGGGGGTGAGTGCGAGCCGCTTGGCCGGCCACCAACTGCTCATTTAGAGCTGCTCGTTATGTGGGACAGATGTGACAGCTTCACTGACCAGGCAATGAATGAGTCACCCTCCCGAGGCCAGGCGCATTCATTATAGCGGTCCGACCGCACTTCTAACACAATTCGCGCCTCACCACCGACCAAGCGAACACTTAACCATCTGATCCCTATGCACTCTGTTATCCGCTGGTGGTAAAACATTCTCTCTTTATTTAACAATATAATTTAATTTAAATGTAGCCTTGGTTTACACAAAACAAGATTCTCTCTTTAAAAAAAGTTTTAATTGGATAGGGCGGTTGGAGACCTGTTGTATCTGTAGATACTTGTTGGTATTGAAACTGAGTGATGCTTATTGGTAGACCCTGAAGTAGATACACCCCCTCCCCCTTTCTCTCAGCACTCCTCTGTTAGCACGCCTATCTCAGCCTTTCCTCCCTTGACCCCCAAACACTACTACCTAGAAAAAAAAGGACTAGTATACACGGCGGAGAATTAGTTAATAAATTACACAGATTATCCATTAATCTCTATCCCCCGTTATCCCATATTCATATCCCTCTGGCTCTGATTCTTCTCCCTCTCCATCTCCCTCTCTCCCTCTCCATCTCCCCCTCTCTCTCCCTATCTCCCTCTCCTCTCTCCCTCTACTCTCTCCCTCTCCTCTCTCCCGCTCCCTCTCCCTTTGCTCCCCCTCCCTCTCCTCCCTCTCATTCTCCCTCTCCATCTCCCCCTTCGCTCTTTCTCTCCCTCTCCATCTCCATCTCCCCTCCCTGTCCCTCTCCCTCTCCCTGTCCCTCTCCCCTCCCCCCCCCACCCCCTCCCTCTCCCTGCCCCCCCCCTCCCCCCTCCCTCCTCTCCCCTGCCTCCCCTTCCTCCTCCCTCTCCCTCTCTATTCCCCCTCCCTCCTCCCCCCCCCCCCCCCTCCCTCTCCCCTCCCTCGCCCTCTCTGTCTGTCTGCCGGTTTGTCTGTAAGTCGCAGTGAATATGGCCTCTCCTGACCACATGGCCTAAGACCACCAGTAATCAGTCAATCATCTGTCCGTGTATCTTCTCTCTCGAGATGTCACTCTCTCTCTCCGTTTCTCTCTCCCAATCTTCCTCACCCTTCTCTCCCACCCTCTCTCCGGGCAATTCTCTCGCTCTCTCGATGAATCTCTCTCCACCTCAGACACAAGAAATGCACCACCCACCCCCCCTCTCTCCCCCCCCCCCTCTCTCTCTATCTCTCTATCTTGATCCAGTCAAACCAATGACTTACAAGATTGATGGGTAACTTACAAGATTGAGCTAATCCCAACAAACTCTCATTCCTCTTTTCTCTGACCTGCCGTGGTGGCCGAATCGGTAGAGCGCGGACCTCACGTGCGGGAGATTGGGAGTTTGGTTCCCGGTCGAGTCAAACCAATGTCTTATCAAATTGATACTTGTCGCTTCCTAGCCTGATGCTCAGCAATAATAGGAAAGGGTAGGGCAAGGACCGGTTAGCTCAGTGTCAGGATAATGTGACTGAGTGGGATATCGGGTCATGGTGCCGGTGGCTGGGTCTCCCAGTGGGGCAGTACTATAAAGCCACCATGAGTGCACACTGTCACAAGTCGGCACCCATCCTGATATGACCTTAGATGTTGCCAGGACATAAAACTCCAACAACCAACCAAGATTCAAACCTAGAATACACCAAATCTCAGCAACAACAATAATAACAAAGCAGAACATCTAAATCATTGGACCTCACAACATATGTAATACAACAACTGTTCTTATACAAGGATACCTCTGCACTGCTTTTGTTATTGTGTAATAACAAAAGTGACTCGTGAATAGTGCAAACTGTTGGATACTGTCGGTTACAGAACGGGGTCTCTGCCTCTTGGCTATTACTAATGAGGCACGAGTGAGTGCTCTAGGCAGCCGTGCTACTAAATAGTCACCGACTGGTTATTTTCTTTAAATATTATATGAACGTAGAATTCTGGTATATTTTGCTTGGCAATGACTTCTAATGTGATAAATGTTTGTGCGCATTGTAAAGACTTAAGTAAACAATAAGTAAAAAGACTTAAGTAAAACTTAGTGAGGTATAAAGTAGGCATACTTATGCAAATATTAATCATGTATGTAATTCTCCTGTCTTATTATTGTTCTGCTATTCCAATATTGCTCCTATATCCTCCTTTTGATATGCTCTTTTCTGTTCTGGGTTACTGGAGGTTGGGGTGCGGCCTGGAGAGCGGGAGGCTTGCTTCCAAGCAGCTCCCCTAAATCCCCTCCTTCCCTCCAGGTGACGCCTCACCCACCTGCTATCTGCCCAGTTTGCCAACGATTTAGCTCAATAAAATTAATGGTGGGTCTTAAGGGCCAGCTAGAGTCATAGGCTCGATCCATACTAATCTGTCTCATCTCCATTTTTGTTATGGAAGGGATTAATAATAAGTTTTCTGAAGGACTGAGGACGGTGACCACGTGAATCTTGCCGAAGACACAGCGTTACCTCCCCCCCTCACCCCCCCCCCCCCCATTGTAGATCCTTTCTCTTCTTCTCTACATCTCACTCCAATCCATCTTACCTTTCAATATACTACACACTCAAAACAAAGCAACAACAATAATATTAATGAAAGAAAACCGTGTCTGTTTATTTATTTTATTATTTTTTTTTTTTTGGTAAATATGTTTATTCTGCTGAATAATTCTTTTGTCAGTGCCGAAGCACTGGTCTTCCAGCCATTTTTCAATTCAGGGTTATTTACACAAAAGGTATATAGAATAAGGTATACAATAACTGTTGAATACACAATTTGCAGCATGTAACACAATGAAATTCTGTAACCCAAAACCAACAAAAAACAAAACAACACCACCAACCACCCCCCCCCACACCCCACACACCACCACCCACCAACACCAAAACATCCGTGGGTTTTTTTCCACCTGTATCTTTCTGAATTTCGAATTTGCAACCGGAGAAGTCAGGGGCAAAAAACCTCACAAGAACAACAATAATGCTCACACAATTCTTAGTCGGCTACCAAATCGCGCACCTACTTTGTCGTCTGATCTGACTGTCAAAAATCGCCCTCCCCCTAGCAACGGGCACTAACTGAAACTATCTACGGCTAATTTCCAAAGATAAACCATCCATTTTCATTAATTATTTCCCAAATATCGACGAACAGACACGGCAGATGACATTTCGGTAATTTTATATTTTGTTTAACGACCCCTCAGCACAACAAGTAGAGGTCGGTTATTGGAGGCGGGGGGGGGGGCAGCATTTCGGCAAAAGCCAACAATTATTTCGATTTGATGCTTGTAATCTACATAAAGAAGCGTCTGCAATCCGAGGGTGAGGAGGCTGAACCATATCTTCTGGCCGACCAATTCCCAGAAGGCACTATCACAGATACAGATAGTTGGTTATAGTCTGCTGCACTCACTGACCCCCGGCCCTGCACCTTGATTCACCGGGGTCACGCAATGGTCACTAGTGCGTGGCAGTTAGCATTGTGTCATATTGGCGCCTTTACAGAATACTCATCACATGCTCATACAAGTTTAATCACCATGGACACCGGGGTCAAATCGATACAAGCAGCTATCTATATATCACGCCCACCTACCTAAGAATGTTCACCATCTTCCGTGACTCGGACTCAAGCCATCTAATTGGAACTCCTTGTAGAGGAAGCTAAAAAAACAAACAAATAAAATATATAAAAATAAAAATCAGATCGGGATCCGACGATGACCTTTTAGTAAAGCGCGCATTGCATGCCGGGTGCTTTTATTGCCGATGGTAATTCTGGGTATCAATTCGTGCTCGGAAAATTGGCCAACTGATATGAGGTGGGAATAAATCATGGCCATTGGGTAAAATCTGACCCCCCCCTACACACACACACACACACACACACTCCTCTCCCTCACCCCACAATCACCTACATAACCCCCAACTTCAACCCTAACTCTGACCCACCTCAATGACAATGGCAGTCTTCATCTGCTGCTCCATGGTAATACGACTGCTAAGACTTTTAACAGTGATTGTTCAGTATTGCAGATAACTATGGGGTGGGGAATGCATGTATATCAGGGCTGAAAGTGGTTTCCAGCAAAAAAAAACAGAAATCAAGCCAAGATTATTACTTACTTACTTACTTACTTACTTACTTACGCCTACCACCCAACTTTGGGCATAAGCCACGAACAAGGGCTCTCCAGTTATCCCGGTCCTGGGCCATCTTCTCCAGCTGTCTCCATGTATGGCCAGACCTCTTCACATCTGCCTCCAGGTCTCGGCGCCAGCTGTTTCTTGGCCTGCCTCTCTTCCTTTTTCCCTGTGGATTCCAGGAGAGGGCATGTCTTGCGGTGTTGGATGCAGGCTTGCGAAGATTATTACACCGACAGCAAATTTCTATGAAAATGCAGACCTTCTCCCATGGACTGTCAGGGAATCGCAGAAAAATGCTGGAAGTCATGTTTCAACTATCCTTGACCTTCTCCCATGGACTTAGATTTTTTTTTTTTTTAGCAATGTCAGGGAATCACAAAAAAATGACGGAAGTCATGTTTTAACTATCCTTGATGTGCCTATATTATCGCTCATACCTAAGTCATTCTTCCTTGGGTTTTATGTTCAAGCAACATCTAAGGTCATATAAGAACATGATTCAAACTACCCAACTGTTGTCATATACATCCTGATTCCTTGGAATTTCTGCTTAACATTAATCGGTAAATATAAAAAATGGCGGAAGTCTACAAAACCGCGGAAATCTTTCATCTCTGATATATATATATATATATATGTTGTATAATTCAATATGCAAGTATAACTAATGCAATGTTCTACTTAATATAATTAATGTCCATGTTCCAAGTATATTCTATAATGTTTATACTAAACTAACTGCTGGTAGTGGTTCCATAGCTGACTTCCCTCGCGAAATATCTATTGCCCACCCCGTAAAATCACTGCAGACATGTTGCTTTTCTTTGTCCTTTTCGTATCGCTAAGGCTAAGAAATCTTGTCAGACATTATATTTCTAGTTAACCCAATTGTCTTTTCTGGCTTCAATATTCTGGAGTAATTACATATATTTTACAATAGTACATATATATAGTGTATATGCACATGTAGCTTTTTCTAGCATCGACGACCAGAGGCAACATGCGCCAACGCCTAGGTGGCGCCACCGCAGTGCAGTATAAGAACTAGGGATATGAAACTACATCTATACATACGTACATACACAACCATACATACAGACAGACATACAGACACATCCATAACAACCTACCATACCACTGACCCATGCTATGACGTAACTGTTTATCCATATCGACACAATGTTTTATATATCACATATATATATGCGCTAGATTCATATGTGTCACTCTGCAGTACTTGAAGGTCGAGTGATGAGTGCTGTGCAAATTGGCCTAATGTCAGTGCCAGTGCGCGACATTAGCGCTGTACGTGCCCCTAGCGTCGAACCCGCGAACCATAATGGTAGCGACCAGGCTGAGAATAGAGTTACCGGAGCCCTTTCGCTCTACACCCGTATACAGCTCACTGTATAATCCTCCGGCACGACTGACAATGTCGACCAGGTGGAGGGTGGGGTGAGCGCAGGTGGCGCCACCAGTAGTGTATATGGGTCACTCTCCTGAAAACTGGCCAGAAGTGTCACATGAAGAGTTAAAATCTAATATTTGAATTTTTCACATTTCTTGGTTGCAAATGAAAGCTGGAAATCTCCCCTTTGCATCTATGTAAAATATAAATTGATGAGATAAAAAATAAAGATGTAGTCCATGATTAAGCTATGTCTTATGGCAGTATAACCTGTGTGTCACACGTGTAACACATGTTTAGGACACCACACAGTCTGCGTAATCAAAATCTAATCACAATTAAATAATATCATACTTAGAAGCATATTAATCATGGCATAATATACAGAAATATGTAGTGCTTATATTGATAAAAAAAAGTAATTCCCAGCCATGCTTTATTCACTGGATAATTAGTGTACAATATTTGTGTGGCATCAGGACACCACTGGTTACACGTGTGACGGAAATTTGTAATGTTATCTTTGACGACAACAAAATTGATTATTTTTAAATTTAGGCATGCATACATGTTAATAAATATTTCCCTTTTGATTTGGGAACTGTTTTGTTTGATATATCAATGCAATACAAGATGTTAATAAGGATTCAACCATGTCCCATATGTCATGTTACAAATGACTGACTGTAAAATGGGCTTTTTTGGTACAAAAACACTTCATGACTAAAAGGACCAAAGTTGCACACAGTTTATTTTATTTCCCTTATTTCTTTGATCAAATCTGAACATGAATATGAAAAGTATAAGAAAAAAATAAGTAGGAAGTTTTTTTATTGATGTTTTAAAATCCCATCCCATGCTGACCAGTTTTCAGGAGAGTGACCCATATTCTTATGGAGAATAACAATGGTATGAAGTAATAATAATAATATAGAATAATAGGAAATTCCCTTTGTATTTCTATACTCGCATAATACGTTATACACTATATATATATATATATATATATATATATATATATATATATATATATATTTTACCTCGGTATGCCGCCTCTGGCTAGCCGTAGGCTAGGGAGAAGGAAGCACATCCGGGTCCAGCAATTAGCATAAGTAACTCACAACGGGAGGACGTTTGTGAGTTGCTCCACAGGATTTATCTACTACTACTGCTTTTATCCAAAAGTAAGTACTGTTTTCTTCGATAACTTTGTTTATCATGCTCTATAGCATCTTTTTATGAAAGTTCAGAACTTTCTTCAGTCCTGTTTGGACTTTGTACGTTTTTTAACTTACGGATAGAACATTGCGTGCCGCTGGCACAAACGAAACCGATACTGAGTTCTATCGACACCTGTTTTTCAGACAGGGAGAAATGGCAACCCGAGTTGCTCATTTCCTAAGAAAAGTCTCCCGGATCCTAATAGAGGATGATGTTGGGGATGCTTCTGGGTGTTTTTTATAAACACCCCTGACCGGTTTAAGGCGAACCTCCGAGTTTCGTAATATTTTCTCCAACTTGTTGGCGCTGTAGCCACAGGTGGGAGAAGTGTACGGAACAGAGAGAGGGGCCGATCTCACGATCGATGCCCTCCGTTTGGTTGGTTTCGTTACCACACACCTACGGCAAATTTAGCTTCACGCCTGTACTGACACGTTGCAAAACACGTTCTCTGTACCATGTTCCTCAACCCAGTTTACTGGCTTACACTTGTGTAGTTGAGATGATTCCGGGTTAGTAACGCTTTGGTTTCGTTACAGTTCCCGATGGCCACTCGCCGGAATAAGCCGCCCGCTGCAGCGGTGGGTGTCCCCCCTACGGATTACGATTCGTCTCCACCGGCTACGGCTCCGCCGTCCCCACATCCTGGGGCTCATGCCTCGGATCAAGACAGTGATCACGCCCCTCAACCAGTGGGGTGGGAGGCGAAAATGGCGGAGATGATGGAGGAGAAGATGCGCCTTTTCCAGGCGCAGACCTTTCCAGATCCTTCCCAAATCCCTGATGAGGATTGGGAAGACTTTTCTGAGGACGAAGAGGACACGCTTTCGGCACCTGAGGTTCCGAAACCGAAAGCGCGGGGCAAGAAACGCCGCCCAGTGAGCAGTTCTGGTGACGAGTTCACAAAGAAAGCGAACTCTAAGCGCTCCAAAAAGTCCAAAAAGAAGAAGAAGAAGAAGAAGAAGGACTCCTCTTCAGACTCGTCGTCCGACTCTTCTGCCACCGAGTCGGATTCCGACACGGAACGAGCGGGTGTCTACGCCAAAATAGGCTTTAAAGCTGGCAAGAAGATTGTCAAAAAGAAAGCTCAGAAAGTGCGCACCACTACCATGATGCGCAAAACGGTGAATAGCCATTTCACTACGTTTAAACCGATCGAAGTCATCAACAAGTTGACTGAGCAGATTTCAGGAGTTAAAGGCATTCCTGCTTCGGTTTTCAAAGAGATGGATTCCGGCATTCATCTTTCCGACGAACGCCGTCGTTATGAAACTTCCCTCTGCCTGATCCATAAGGCAGTTTTGGGTGCCTTGACGTCTGTTATCCCTGTGGCTAACAGGATGCAGACAGAGAACAAGTTCTCGTCTTTGGCGCGGGTTATGGACCGGGGCATAGCTTTGTTAGCAGCCGCTAGTAACTACATGACCCATCGGAGATTTGAAAACGTTTTCAAATCGGTCACCACAGATGCCGGAAAAGAGGTTGCCCGCTCGAACAAGGTAACGGACCATGATGGTAAGGAATACACCGTGTATTCCGGACCTACCCCTATCAAAAGCAAACCGCTAGATAAATCCAAGATGTTTGGGGGTCAGCTAGCTTACCTGTACAAACAGGTAGAGGTCGACTACAAGAGTGCTAAAAACACTGAAGCAAAGAGTCGTCGCTTCCAAAACCCAGCAGGGTTCAGAAAGTCTAGGACGGATTTTCGATTCCGCAGAGGAGGAAGGCCGTTCAGGGGCGGACCGTCCTTCCAGTTCAACCAGCGAGGAAGGGGCCGAGGCGACAGGCCGGCCTCAAACTGGAACGACAACCGCGGCTACAAGAGGGATTTCGTTCCCAAGCCCCAGTTCCCGAAACAAGGGAACAAGTAGAGATTTCCACACAAACAGTGCAGCCTCCTGACCCTACAATGGTCACGGAGGAAACTCAAAATGAAGTAAGCCTTTTTCAAGCAGGGAATGTTTCTAATTGTTTACATCAATGGCAACAGTTAACCACTAATCCAGAGGTCCTGAATATTGTTAAAGGCATTCACATCCCTTTCACACAATTGCCTATACAAAAGAGAGCGCCTTTTCCGTATCAGTTTAATTCACTAGAAAAATCTCAGCTAGATCACCAGGTTCTACTGTTTGAGTCTAAGGGCATTGTCAACAGAGTTGAACATACTGAAGGGGAATATATTTCCAATATCTTCTCTACTCCTAAACCTGATGGTTCAATCCGAATGATTTTAGATTTAACTCAGTTGAATGAAATCATTGAATACAAACATTTCAAAATGTTTTCTTTAGAAACAGCTCGTGATTTAATTACCCCAGGGTGTTGGCTAGCGAGTGTTGATTTAAGGGATGCGTACTACACCGTTCCTATTCACCAGACAGATCGGAAATACCTACGTTTTCTCTGGAATGGCCAACTTTTTGAATTTACATGTTTACCTAATGGTTTGGCCTGCGCACCGCGTCTGTTTACTAAGTTGTTGAAACCAATTTTTGCACACATGGCAAAATTGGGGCATTGTATGTTTCCATACATAGATGATTCTTTTATTATGGGCCAATCTTTCACGCAATGTGAACTCGCTGTTAAAGATTTATGCAAAATTTTCACCAAATTGGGTTTCTTCATACATAACAAGAAATCAGTTTTTTCTCCTACTCAGGAGCTTAAGTGTCTCGGGTTCATTCTGAACACCACGGCTATGACCGTTTCGCTTACACGCCAAAAGAAAGATAAGCTTTACCGCACAGCGATACAGCTGTTAGACACTTCTAGGCCAAAGATTAGACAGGTCGCGGTCCTTATCGGGGTCATGGTTTCGTATAGTCCAGCTATTCTATACGGAGCGGCACACATAAAATCCCTCGAAATTGATAAAAATTTGGCGCTGGCCCGCGCAAAGGGAAACTTTGAAAAGACCATGTTTATTTCGGAGAACGGCCTAGCCGACATTGATTGGTGGCTAAACCACTTTGACCATTCCCCCAATCCCATTAGAATGGGAGAGCCTGACACTACCGTTACCACTGACGCGTCTCTCCAAGGGTGGGGAGCACATCAAAATGATGTAGCAACGGGAGGAAGATGGCTAGAATCGGAACTCCCCGATCATATTAACGTTCTAGAACTAAGGGCCATTTACTTGGGATTAACCAGTCTAGTAAAAATACCCAAAAATAATGTACGTATCCTCACGGATAACACCACAGCTATGGCTTATGTCAGAAATATGGGAGGTACAAAATCGATTAAATGTAATGCAATGGCACTTCTCATTTGGAACTGGGCTCAAACCTTTGATGTCTGGTTAACTGTTAATCACATTCCAGGCACACAAAATTGTCTAGCTGACAAGATGAGTCGCCAGTTCCATGATCACTTAGAGTGGTCACTTAATCCATCCATTTTCAAACACATTTGTCACACATGGGGTTCACCTCAGATCGATTTGTTCGCTTCGCGTAATAACTTTAAAATTCCAAAATATGTTTCGTGGCACCCGGAACCCAATGCTTGGCACATTGATGCCTTCTCCCTAAAGTGGCGACATCATTTCTTTTACATTTTCCCCCCCTTTACTATCATTAGCAAAGTCGCCAGAAAGATTCAAATGGAGGGGACACACGCCATACTCATCGTCCCCGAGTGGCACACGCAACCGTGGCTACCGACGTTACTAGCCACAGCCAAAAGCAGCCTTCGCTTCCCAAGATTCCGAGGAAACCTCAAACATCAGGGACCACTAGAACGCCACGGAAACGTGTCGACAACTCCGTTAGTGGCATTCCTTTTTTAAATAAATATTTAGAACAGTTTGGCTTAGACAAAATTACACAACAGCGTTTGGTTGATGATGCGTGGAGAAAAGGAACGGTGAAAATGTATACTACGTATTTAAAGAAATGGGGTATTTATTGCCTGCTTAAGAAAGTCAAGCCAATGACTCCCACAGTATCCCAGGTAGGACTCTTCCTACGTTACCTAGAGGACGAAGGCCTAGGATATGGCGCTATTAACGCTGCCAGATGTGCTCTGTCGATAATCCTACCGCGGGTTAATGGACAAACAATGGGTAAACACCATGTTATTTGTTGGATCATACGATCAATTTATCAGAGGAATCCGCCTAAACCCAAATATAATAGGTTTTGGGATGTTTCTCTAGTGTTCAACCTCTTCAAGAAATGGCCAGAAAATAAGTTTCTGGACGTTAAACTTTTAGGTTTCAAAGTCGCAGTTTTGCTTCTCCTGGTCACTGGACACAGAGGCCAAACTATAGTTGCCCTGTCGCTGAATGGTCTAGAAATTGACAGTAAAGAGGCCACGTTTGATTTATCAACTTTATTAAAATCAAACCGATTAGGTGACCCCCTTTCTACGATAGGGGTGTCCAGTTTCACTCAGGATCGCAAGTTATGTGTCGTATCTGCGATACGAAATTATATATCCAAGACAAGATTAATAAGAAACTCAAGACAGCTATTGGTCAGCTTTATTAAGCCACACAAGGCCATTTCCAGGGATACCCTCGCCCGATGGACAATGAATGTGTTAAAACTGGCGGGAGTAAATACAGACAGGTACTCATCGCACTCTACACGTGGTGCAATGGTGTCCAAGGCAAGATTGCTAGGCATCTCCGTTAAACGGATCCTAGCTCACGCGGGATGGAAAACCGCTACTTCGTTTGCTAGACATTACCACAAACGACTAGAGAAGCCTCAGCCGATAGCGCACAGGCTACTCACCAACTGAAAGAGAGAGGTAAGAAAAACATTGGTTTTTCCTCTTTTTTGCCATACAAATCGCTTTTCCATTGTTGCATACATAAGACATAATCACTAAAGAATAATAACAAAACAAGAATATCAGGATAAAAATTATTTTACGTAAAGGTCTCCCTAGCCTACGGCTAGCCAGAGGCGGCATACCGAGGTAAAATAGATTAGTTAGACGAATCTTACCTGGGTATAGATGATGGATAACTATTGTTTTACCGAGGTAGAAGCCTCGGTTAGACGTGGGCGAGGGCCCACCCACCACGCCCTGCCACGTCTAGTCAATCACTCAATTTAGCATGAGGTCACTTGACCTTAGGTTGTTTTTTAGAATCATTTTTATCCTGAATTAGTAGGTAAAGATTGCTGGACCCGGATGTGCTTCCTTCTCTCCCTCGCCCACGTCTAACCGAGGCTTCTACCTCGGTAAAACAAGTTATCCATCATCTATACCCAGGTAAGATTCGTCTAACTAATCTATATAATATATATAGTGATAAGACCATTATCGCATGTAATAAGATCTGGAGTGCCCATGCACCGCTCACCCCCTG
This sequence comes from Branchipolynoe longqiensis, assembly GCA_030323885.1. Lineage (NCBI taxonomy): Eukaryota > Metazoa > Annelida > Polychaeta > Phyllodocida > Polynoidae > Branchipolynoe > Branchipolynoe longqiensis. Next base: position 86,058,773 of record CM059189.1, read on the forward strand.
CCGGGCTTGACACTCCACTCGCTCGGAAGTCTTTTATATATATATATATATATATATATATATATATATATATATATATATATATATATATATACCGCCTGCCGTATACTGGCTACTGTGCCAGTACATGATAGGTAATCAAAACACGCAGATATTGCCACAGTGGTAGACAAGGGAACTAATCCCCGTATTATATTATATATATATATATATATATATACATATATATATATGTGCTATATAAGTGATACTATATGGATAGTGATAAACCCTTTATCGCGGGTAATAAACGCTGTAGTGGTTCCCCCCCCCCCTTCTCATGGGGGGGGGGGGTCCCACCATGCATCTCACCCCCTCTCCACCTGGGGGGGGGGGCTGCTTTTCGCCACTCGGTCGGTGTATATATATATATATACACGTGTAGGTTATATATATAACATGAGAGAAACTGAGATGACATTGTCCTTCTCTATACATATTCCCATAATGAATTATATATCACATATATTAATGTGAAAACTGGACAACTATTCACTATTGATATGCCTTGCATTCCATTGCACCCATTCTTTGTGGCATACGACATAAATAGACACATCTCCACTCCCCCATCCATCCCCACCACCTGTGTGATCCATTGGGAGTGGGCACAGTAGGAGCAATTGGTTTCTTGTAATGACACATTACGGGTGAAGCCACTTTAAGTTTTGGCGCGGATTCTGAACGGCCCTGAACAGCGGGCGGTAAATTGGTTATGGCGACAATTTTAACGAGCTTCCCTTTGCGTCGTGAATAACGGAATTCGGCTCCGGTTGTGCTATGTGGGTGGCAATGAGATGGGAATGACGAGAGAGTGTGTGTGAGGGAGGGCAGAGGAAAGGAGGGGAGGGGGAAGGGGAGGAGAGGAAAGAGGAGTGGAGAGGAGAGGGGAGAGGAGAAGAGTGGAGAACAGAGAAGAGAGGAGGGGAAGGAGAGAAGAGAAGAAAGGAGAAGAATGGAGAACAGAGAAGAGAGGAGTGGAAGGGAGGGGGGAGAGGAAAGAGGAGAGGAAGGGAGAGGAGAGGGGGGAGGAGAGGAGAGGGAATGACGGGAGAGGAGTGAAGAGGAGAGTAGAGAGGAGAAGAGTGGAGAGGGGGAGAGAAGGAGGAGGGGAGAGGAAAGAAGAAAGGGGAGGGGGGAGAGAAAAGAGAATTGGTTGGTTGGTTGTTGGAGTTTTATGTCCTGGTAACATCTAAGGTCTTATCAGGATGGGTACCGACTTGTGACAGTGCGCACTCATGGCAACTTTATAGTGCTGCCCCTGGAACCGGGCCATCAGCACCATGACCTGATATTCCATTCAGTCACATTATCCTGACACTGAGCCAACCAATCCTTGCTTTATCCTAATAATACTGAGCGCCAGTCTAGGAAACGATAAGTATCAATCTTTAAGTCATTGGTTTGACTCGACCAGATCCTCTCGTTTTGGTAGATCGTGGGATTCAAACCCACGGGTTCAAACCCTGGTATGTAAATTGGATCCATAGGATGAAATCTAGGTAGATATTTAGTTCGTTTTTTTAATATCATGATTTCATCTGATTATGCAACTTTAATCTGTAGTATTAAGAATATCAGTATATAACTTCTGCTTACATTCTAAGTACCATGTAAAATACTCACATTGATCTGACTAATATTTATCTAGTCATATGACACTACTATGGCCATATTGCTAGGGAACTTGTACGTTACGGAATTTCATTGTGTTATATGCTAATTGTGTATTCAACAGTTATTGTATGCCTTACTCTATATACCTTTTTTGTGTAAATAATCCTGAATTGAAAAATGACTGGAAGACCAGTGCTTTGGCACTGACAAAAGATTTATTCAGCAGAATAATCATATTTACCACACAGAAATCTACAGCCATTCCTCTTGCTGCCCTAGTTACCACAGACCAGGATCGTTTTTCACCAGACCCGGTCAGGGGAAAGGCGCAGTGGCCCAGAGTGTGTGTGTGTGGGGGGGGGGGGGGGAGGACGGGGGGGGGGGGGAGCAGGAAACTGGCTATCTCTGTTGAAGTGTGTTAAAAGCAAGCAAACTCTCACATAATTTAGAGTCATGGTAACATACAACCCATCTACACACCCACACTGTCCTTTCCCAAACACACACACACACTCACGCTCCTACACACACACTTATACTCCCCCTTCCCACCCTGCACACTCCCTCCACACACACAGACACACATACACACTGCACACTCCCCTCCACACACACACTGCACACTCCCATCCACACACTCCCATACACTCTCCCACACACACTCCCCCTTCATACCCTGCACACTCCCCTCCACACACACACTCCCCCCCCACACACACTCCCACACACACACACTCCCCTCCATACACACACACTTCATACCCTGCACACTCCCCTCCACACACACACACTCCCACACACACTCCCCTCCACACACACACACTTCACACCCTGCAGACTCCCCTCCACACACACACCCTTCACACCCTGCACACTCCCTTCCACACACACACACCCTTTCAGACGTTTTGCAACGCCCTATTTGAGGAGTTATTGGGGGGACAGCCACTGCATTATGACGTGGGGGTCTGACGTCATTGGTGT